>CM056049.1:40531738-40705340 GCA_029574335.1 Rana kukunoris | reverse complement strand
GGCTGTTTGCCCAGAGTTCAACTTTAAGCACAAGTCAAGCCATCTAAATGGTTATTTAAATATAAAGCGGCATACTTGACCCGAATTTAACCAGGTGCATGTAAAATACCTCTGATATACACATTTAATATTCCACGACTTTCTTACTCACCTTACCCTCCTAAGGGCACTAATTAGCCCGGCAAGGTGTTAATCCCGATGCTGTCACATATTAACACTCCCTTAATGAATCTCTGAATAATCCCGAGCAGTCGGCTATAAAGCATAACACCTTGCAGCTCATTGGCATTCAGCTCCAGCTGTCAGTCAGACTGTAGCCTTCAACTGTTTTTTTTTTAATGTTTGTATTGATTGCAATTTATCAGATGATGCCATTAAATTCTGCATTGGTGGAGATGATGAATGGGGCGTTAACTTAACAAATGTCCGCAGTGTTCCATGACTAAGTTTCAGATGAAACACAATAAACCGCTGCAGGGAGCTAAAAAATACATCTCACACATACAATGCAGCATTGGGGTTTTCTGCTATGTCAGCTCGTGAATAGTTTCTACTAGTTTAAATAATTTCTACACTTTTTGATGTGCTAGCATCCCTACATTCAACAGTGCAATACTTTTTCAGAGGACTACAAATAATTACTAACGCACTAAAAACTAAGTTAGAGTACAATTTCTGCCAACATTTTTATTTCTTTTTTGGGAAAAAAGTTGGGTAGAGTTAGGACCTTTATTGGGTTTTTATTGCTGTCTGTGTCCCCTGGAAATGTGTTACAAGGATAGCTACAGTAGGTGACCGCGAAATTGTGTCAATCTCGCTCCCTTTCTCAGCGAGATTGACCACCTACGAACCCCATCGCGGGAGCCAGCTTGCCGCGATGGAGACAAAGCCGTCATAGAAGCGACAGGCATCTGACTTGGATTCCCGCCAAATCTACACGCAGCGTTTGGTATGTTTTATGAAGGGGAAACTCCACGCCAAAATTTTAAATAAAAATCCGGCATGGAATCCCCCCCAGGGGACATACCAGGCCCTTAGGTCTGCTATGGATTGTAAGGAGAACCCCCCTACGCCGAAAAAAAACGGTGTGGGGGTTCCCTCACAATCCATACCAGACCCGAATCCAAAGCACGCCGCCCGGTCGGTCAGGAAAGGAGTGGGGGCGAGCGCGCCCCCCCTCCTGAGCCGTTCCAGGTAGAATGCCCTCAACATGGGGGGTCAGGTGCTCTGGGGCAGGGGGGCATACCGCACCCCCACCCCAGAGCACCCTGTCCCCATGTTGATAAGGACAGGGCCTCTTCCCGACAACCCTGGGCGTTGGTTGTCGGGGTCTGTGGGCGGGCAGCTTATCATGCTCCGGTACCGACCCAATTGGACTCTAAGGAGTGGCAGATGTAAACCGACTTGTGTTCTACCTCCAATCCAACTTTTTCTGCATATGCAGAGCGGACATGGACCTGCCATCTACCCGCTCCGCTGATTGTGGCCCGCGACCGATTACCAAGTTGCTTAAGTGGCCCTGGCACTTCAAAAGGTTGGGCACCCTTGCTCTAGGCACTCCTCTCCCACACATATTACCCCTGTCATAACCTCCACACTCATTTCCTGCACATACTGCTCCTATCATACCCTCCACACCACTCTCCTACAGTTACTGCCCCGTCACATCCTGCACACTCCTCCTATGCACACACTGCCCGTCATACCCTCCTTACTCCTCTCCTGCACATACTGTCCACTGTCATACCCACCATACTCCTCTCCTGCAATACTGTCCCATCACACCCTCCACACTATTCTCCTGCACATATTGCCCACTGCCACACTCCTCTCTTGTACATGCTACATGCTGTTATGCCCTCCACACTTCTTTTCCACAATATTGACCACTGTCCCAACCCTCCACTCCTCTCCTGCATGTACTGTCTACTACCATATCCTGCACAGTATTGTCCTGCATGTATAGCCCCTACATCTCCATCTGGTGCCACAATTGGGTGCTATGAGGGGAGTTAGTCCTATGTTACCACCCCTTTAGCTGCAATCTGGGGTCACAACCAGGGACCTGGCTCCACCCTTCCAAAAGACCAGGATTACAAAGCAGTATTCCAGCTGCAAGCCTAAACTACAGCATACCTGTTACACAACATGTCACCTACTCATGGAGAGTTGGCAGTGGTGGTGACTGGTCGTGCAAAAAGGAAATCAGTTCCCTACTGCTATTTTAACTGCATGCTGCCTGACCACAGCACATTTACTGCAGCACAGGCAGGCTGGATCACATACACGTCACCAGTGGACACAGTGGTGAACACAGCAGATGGTGGCTCCCGGTATCCGGCTGCTTTGAATAGCTGGGGTATCACATGATTGCTATGATCAATTTTTAAATGTACAGTGCCTTGAATTTTTTTTCACATTTTGTCATATTAAAACCGTAAATGTATTTTATTGGGATTTTATGTGATAGTCCAACACAAAGTGGCACATAATTGTGATATGAAAGCAAAATGATAAATGGTTTTCATTTTTTTTTACAAATAAATATCTGAAAAGTATTGCATGCAATTATATTCAGCCCCCTTTACCCCTAAAAAAATCTAGTGGAACCAATTGCCCTCAGAAGTCACCTAATTAGTACCGGTAAATAGAGTCCACCTGTGTGTAATTTAATCTCAGTAGAAATACAGCTGTTCTGTGAAGCCCTCAATGGTTTGTTAGAGAACCGTAGTGGACAAACAGCATCATGAAGGCCAAGGAACACACCAGACAGGTCAGGGATACAGTTGTGGAGACGTTTAAAGCAGGGTTAGGTTATAAAAAATATCCCAAGCTTTGAACATCTCACAGAGCACTGTTCAATCCATCAACCCCGAAAATAGAAAGAGTATGGCACAACGGCAAACCTACCAAGGCATGGCCGTCCACCTAAACTGACAGGCCGAGCAAGGAGAGCATTAATCAGAGAAGCAGCCAAGAGGCCCATGGTAACTCTGGAGGAGCTGCAGAGATCCACAGCTCAGGTAGGAAAATCTGTCCACGGGACAACTATTAGTCGTTCTCTCCATAAATCTGGCCTTTATAGAAGAGTGGCAAGAAGAAAGTCATTGTTGAAGAAAAGCCATAAGAAGTCCAGTTTGCAGTTTGTGAGAAGCCATGTGGGGGACACAGCAAACATGTGGAAGAAGGTGCTCTGGCCAGATGAGACAAACATTTAACTTTTTGGCTTAAAAGTAAAAACGCGGAAAACTAACACTGCACATCACCCTGGACACACCATCCCCACTGTGAAACATAGTGGTGGCAGCATCATGTTGTGGGATGCTTTTCTTCAGCAGGGACAGGGAAGCTGGTCAAAGTTGATGGGAAGATGGATGGTGCCAAATAGAGAGGAATGTTAGAAGAAAACCTGTTAGAGTCTGCAAAAGACTTGAGACTGGGGCGGAGGTTAACCTTCCAGCAGGACAACGACCCTAGACATACAGCCAGAGCTACAATGGAATGGTTTAGATCAAAGCATATTCATGCGTTAGAATGGCCCAGTCAAGGTCCAGACCAGTGGTGGAATTATAGGGGTCGCTGAGGTCGCCATGGCATCCGGACCCCTTGCTTCAGGGGGCCCTCGAGGGCCCCCTGTACTCTTCCATAGGAGGAGCGGCAGGGGCGGCTGAGATGAGCTCCTCGATTGTCAGCTGAACTTTGCAGGGAGGGAGCTCGTCACATTAACCTAAAGTGAATGTAGTGTGTGCTGTGCTCTTGGTCTCCCCCTAGAGTGCAGTACCCGGCAGGAAGAGCCAAGGTAAATGTCTGCCGTTTTTATTATGACTATCTGCTGTATGTGTACAACACAAGGAGAGCCTGTAGCTGTAGGGGGGAGGGGGTGTTTGTCGTGCTCGACTGACACCAGCCTCTCTTGGACGCCTTGCCGCTCTGTCCTATCTCTGTCTCGGCTGTCTCACGCAGCCGAGCAGTGTCAGACTGAAGCCGCCGTCTCCCCCTCCTCCGTGTAGACTGCTACAAGTGCCATGTGCATCATGTCCTGCGCTGATCATCTGAGCCGAGGTGACAGGCGGGAGGTCTGAAAGAGGGGTCTGTAGTGTATTGTAGGGGAGGTCTGGGTCTGCACTGTAGGAGGGCCTTTCTGCACTGTAAGGGGGTGTCTTTACTGTGGGGTGGGGCTGCACTGTAGGTAGGGGTGGCTGCACTGTGAGGGGGGACTGCACTGTGGGGGGTGTCTGCACTGTGAGGGGGGACTGTCTGCACTGTAGGGGGGTGTCTTCACTGTGGGGGGACTGCACTGTAGGGGGGGTGTCTGCACTGTAGGGGGGGACTGTCTGCACTGTAGGGGGGTGTCTTTACTGTGGGGGGTGTCTGCACTGTGGGGGGTGTCTGCATGGTGAGGGGGGACTGTCTGCACTGTGGGGGGGGGGGTGTCTTCACTGTGGGGGGGACTGCAATGTAGCGGGGGTGTCAGCACTGTGGGGGGGGGACTGCACTGTGGGGAAGGACTGCACTGTGGGGGGGACTGCACTGTGGGGGGGGGGGAACTGCACTGTACAGGGATCTGTTTAACATGCAGGGGGTCCAGAACTGTTAGGGGGAATGTCTGTGTAACATACAGGTGTCCAGAGCTGTGGGGGTCTGTAATGTAAAGTGGTGCCGGGTGCTCTGTAATGTAAAGGGGTCCAGAGGTGCAGGGTGCTGTGTAATGTAAAGAGATCCAGAGGTGCAGGGTGCTTTGTAATGTAAAGGGGTCAAGAGGTGCGGGGTGCTGTGTAATGTAAAGGTGTCCAGGGGTGCAGGGTGATGTGTAATGTAAAGAGATCCAGAGGTGCAGGGTGCTTTGTAATGTAAAGGGGTCAAGAGGTGCGGGGTGCTGTGTAATGTAAAGGTGTCCAGGGGTGCAGGGTGATGTGTAATGTAAAGGGGCCCAGAGGTGCAGGGTGCTGTGCAATGTAAAGGGGCCCAGAGGTGCAGGGTGCAATGTAAAGGGGTCCAGAGGTGCAGGGTGCTGTGTAATGTAAAGGGGTCCAGAGGTGCAGGGTGCTGTGTAATGTAAAGGGGTCTAGAGGTGCAGGGTGCTGTGTAATGTAAAGGGGTCCAGTGATGCAGGGTGCTCTGTAATGTAAAGGGGTGCAGGGTGCTCTGTAATATAAAGGGGTCCAGAGGTGCGTGGTGCTGTGTAATGTAAAGGGGTCCAGAGGTGCAGGATGTTGTGTAATGTAAATGACCCAGAGGTGCAGGGTGCTGTGTAATGTAAAGGACCCAGAGGTGCAGGGTGCTGTGTAATGTAAAGGGGTCCAGTGATGCAGGGTGCTCTGTAATGTAAAGGGGTGCAGGGTGCTCTGTAATATAAAGGGGTCCAGAGGTGCGTGGTGCTGTGTAATGTAAAGGGGTCCAGAGGTGCAGGATGCTGTGTAATGTAAAGGACCCAGAGGTGCAGGGTGCTGTGTAATGTAAAGGACCCAGAGGTGCAGGGTGCTGTGTAATGTAAAGGGGTCCAGAGGTGCAGGGTGCTGTGTAATGTAAAGGGGTCTAGAGGTGCAGGGTGCTGTGTAATGTAAAGGGGTCCAGTGATGCAGGGTGCTCTGTAATGTAAAGGGGTGCAGGGTGCTCTGTAATATAAAGGGCTCCAGAGGTGTGTGGTGCTGTGTAATGTAAAGGGGTCCAGAGGTGCAGGGTGCTGTGTAATGTAAAGGACCCAGAGGTGCAGGGTGCTGTGTAATGTAAAGGACCCAGAGGTGCAGGGTGCTGTGTAATGTAAAGGACCCAGAGGTGCAGGGTGCTGTGTAATGTAAAGGGGTCCAGAGGTGCAGGGTGCTGTGTAATGTAAAGGACCCAGAAGTGCAGGGTGATGTGTAATGTAAAGGACCCTGAGATGCAGGGTGCTGTGTAATGTAAAGGGGTCCAGAGGTGCTGTGTAATGTACACAATAGTGACAAAGAGATATTTAAGGATGCAGAGGGCACAGTGGGGTGTTTTTACATTTTAAGGTGGGGGGGGGTTGCCAGATGTAGGATCCGGCCCGGGTGCCAAATGCACTAGGTACGCCCCTGTGTGTGTATTGTGGGAGAATTAGCTCGTGGGGATCACTTTTCTGAAACACAGTCTGTAAACAGGCACTTTCTTTTTAAGTCTGGCAGCTGCCAGGTTTATTTTACAAAAGGTTTGCAGGTTAAAACAAACAAAACAGTAAACTTAAATCCTTGCCGTCCGGCGCTAACTAAACATCAGGGTCTCCTATCTATACAGTGTGGGGCTGGTCCCCACCACCCACAAAATAAACAACAACGCAAACCTTTTCCTCGCAATGTCTTTAGAGAGCTCCTCACACTCAGGTTCCCTCCTCAGTGTCCCAAAACCAGAGAGCTCCCTTCTGATCTCTTCCTGGTTGTTTTTAAGGTCCACCTGACATTGAACTCCAGTGGACCCAAATATCCGGACCGGAACACTAGAGGCCGTAAAACCCGGCCCGGATTCCGGTTCAGCTTCTCAAAATAGACCGTATGCGTGGTGAAATATACCTATGGTCAAGTATCTCACCTCGCATACCGTCACATATCCTCCCCCTCTGCTCAAGCCCCTGCGGCTGAGCACTTGCCCCAACCATACAGTGCACCCGGGAGAGAGCATCTGTATTATCTTGGAGTTTTCCTGGCCTATGCTCCACCGTAAATTTAAAAGGCTGTAAAGCCAGGAACCACCTTGTCACCCGAGCATTTTTCTCCCTGTTATCACACATCCACTTCAAGGGAGCATGGTCTGTGACCAGCTTAAATGACCTCCCCAGTAGGTAATACCTCAGGGAGTCTAAAGCCCACTTAATGGCGAGACACTCCTTTTCTACGATGGCATAATTTTTCTCGTGCTTGTTCAGCTTCCGGCTCAGGTATACCACTGGGTGCTCCTCACCATCCCTGTTCTGTGAGAGTACGGCCCCTAGGCCCACCTCAGAGGCGTCTGTCTGTACAACAAACTCCTGGCTAAAGTCCGGGGTTACTAGTACGGGTATCATACAAAGAGCCTGTTTCAACTTCTGAAATGCCTCCTCGGCTTCGGGGTTCCACTTGACCATGACCGACCCCCTACCCTTCGTCAAATCGGTCAAGGGGGCAGCAACGGTGGCAAAATTGGGTATGAAACGTCTGTAATACCCCGTAATGCCCAGAAAGGCCCTCACTTGTTTTTTATTGACTGGTTGGGGCCATTTTTGAATTGCCTCAATCTTATTGGTCTGCGGCTTGACCACTCCCCGGCCAATAATGTACCCAAGGTATCTGGCCTCCTCCAGGCCTATGGCACATTTTTTTGGATTGGCCGTGAGACGTGCTTCCCTAAGGGAATCTACCACCGCTTGTACGCGGGGCAGGTGCGATTCCCAATCTGGGCTGTGGATGACCACATCGTCCAAGTACGCCGCTGCATACGAGCGATGTGGTCTCAAAGTTTTGTCCATCATTCGCTGGAATGATGCAGGGGCTCCATGCAGACCAAACGGCATCCGCTTATACTGAAACTAGCCCTCAGGAGTGGAAAAGGCAGTCTTCTCCTTGGCTGACTCAGTAAGCGGTATTTGCCAATAACCTTTCGTTAGATCCAGGGTCGTTATGTAGCGAGCCTGTCCCAACCTGTCCACAAGTTCGTCGACCCGGGGCATCGGGTAGGCGTCAAACTTGGACACACTGTTAAGTTTTCTAAAGTCATTACAAAACCTGATACTGCCATCAGGTTTTGGGACCAACACTATGGGACTTGACCACTCACTGTGGGACTCTTCGATCACATCCAGCTCTAACATTTGTTTTATTTCCTCCGCAACCGCCTCTCGCCGGGCCTCTGGGATTCTATAGGGTTTTACATTTACCCGAACCCCTGGTTCCGTCACTATGTCATGTTGGATCGTGTTGGTCAGTCCGGGTAAGGGGGAGAAAAAGTCTCTATTTTTCTGCACAAATGCCCTAACGTCATTTTGTTGTGCTACAGACAGGGAATCCGTGATGGGAACGTCAGGTATCACGGGTATCCAGTCTGTTGGAGGTGAGGACGTGGCCAGTAAAGTCTCTCGGTCCTTCCAGGGCTTTAATAGATTTACATGGTAAATTTGGTGGGGTTTCCTTTTGCCTGGCTGGTAGACTTTGTAGTTTACCTCCCCCACCCTTTCGACAACCTCAAAGGGACCCTGCCACTTAGCTAAAAACGTACTTTCTACTGTGGGAACCAGTACCAGCACTCTGTCCCCCGGGCTGAAAGTACGGACCTTGGCACCCCGGTTATAGACCCTCCTTTGGGCCTCCTGGGCTCGCTCCATATGTTCCCGTACTAGGGGCAGGACGGCTGCGATTTGGTCCTGCATCAAGGAGACATGTTCTATGATGCTCCTATATGGGCTGACCTCTCCTTCCCATGTTTCTTTAGCAATATCTAGCAGGCCCCTGGGATGCCTACCATACAAGAGCTCAAAGGGGGAATAGCCTGTGGAGGCCTGTGGAACCTCTCGTATGGCAAACATGAGATATGGTAGCAAAAAATCCCAGTTTCTCCCATCCTTGTCGACCACCTTTTTCAACATACTCTTCAATGTTTTATTAAACCTTTCGACCAGACCATCTGTCTGGGGGTGGTAGACAGAAGTACGGAGATGGGAGATTTTGTACAATCTACACAATTCCTTGGTAACCCTAGACATGAAAGGGGTGCCCTGATCGGTCAAGATCTCTTTCGGGATCCCGACTCGACTAAACACCTGGACCAATTCCTTGGCAATAGCCTTAGCGGAGGTGTTACGCAAGGGTATGGCCTCAGGATAGCGAGTCGCATAGTCCAGGATCACCAGAATATGCTGGTGACCTCGGGCAGATTTCACCACCGGCCCGACCAGGTCCATGCCAACCCTCTCAAAGGGAACCTCAATTATTGGTAGAGGGACAAGGGGGCTGCGAAAATGGGGCGACGGTGCTGACATTTGGCACTCAGGGCACGATTCGCAATACTCCTTGACCTCTGCATGCAACCCGGGCCAGAAAAATCTTTGGGTGATTCTCTCCTTGGTTTTTTCGACCCCGAGATGTCCCCCCATTACATGGCCATGAGCCAGGTCTAGCACCGTCCTGCGAAAGGGTTTGGGAACCAGCAGCTGTTCTACCTCTTCCTCTCCGTGTTTTATCACTCGATATAATAAATTGTTTTTAATCGCCATGTAGGGGAAGGACACCACCCAATTAGGATCCACCGGTTCCCCATCCAACACCTTAACATTTTCCCTGGCACTCATGAGGGTGGGCTCTCGCAGCTGCTCGGTACAGAAATCCTCCCTCCTGACCTCCAAGACTGGTACCACATTTTGGCTACTCTCAATGTCAGGGTCAGGCGGGATTTCCTGTTCGTTACCCTCAGGCTGGGTGCTAGCTTCCGAGTCTTCCGGTTCCCCGACCATGGCAGGGAAAGGAAGAGGATCTCCGGCTTCCTCGATCCCACCAATAGCCTGCCTTTCCCTTTTGAAAAACGGGTCTGGTGAGAGTTCCCGTGTTTCCCCAGCAGGGGGAACTCTATCTACGAGCCTCCCTTTATGCTCCCATAACTTCCAAAAATGGGGAAAGTCTCTCCCTACTAAAGCTTCTTGGAGCAGTGAGGGTACCACCCCCACTGAATGTGTTACCCTGCCCCAGGGGGTATCAACCTCAACCACTGCTGTCTGGTAGTCCCGAGTGTCCCCATGGATGCAAATTACCCCAATACTACTGGGGTGTAGTTTTTCGGGGTCTACACAAGCACTCCTAACTAGGGTCACCACGCTACCAGAGTCTAGTAGTGCTGTGAGAGGCTTGCCATCCACTAAAATAACGCACATCTGTTTTTCCAGGTGACTCTGATCTAGCGCAACACATGCGACCTGTGCAAACAGAGAAAGGTGTCTTTTCCTATCAGCATAATCACATTGCATAGGTTCATCATTTAGAGGGCAGTTTGCAGCAATATGGCGGAATGCATGGCAACAAAAACACCGTATTTGCCCCACCCCCAGTCCTCTTAACGGTCGCAAAGACCTTCCTGGCTTCTGTGGCCAATCTCCAGGTCTAGGACCCCCCACAGTCTCATCTGCTGTAACAACAGTCTTATCCACTCTCCCCAAGCTTTTGAACCCCGGAACAGTCTTACCCGAACCGCTGGGAGATCTTGCACCTCTAGACACACCGAAGTGGGGCGTAGGTGGGTTTACCAAGTCGTCGGTAGCACTGTACTTTTCCACTAGGTCCACCATTTGGGCTGCAGTGTTGGGGTCCCCCTGTCCGACCCACCTCCTCAGGGCAGCAGGAAGCGCACGTAGGTACCGGTCCATTACCACACGCTCCACAATCTGCGGGCTGGTCAGGGTCTCTGGCTGCAACCACTTCCTGGTGAGGTGGACCAGGTCAAACATTTGTGATCGGGGTGGCTTGTTGCTGGAGTAGGACCACTGATGCACGCGCTGGGCCGAACTGCCATGGTGACACCCAAGCGTGCGAGTATCTCCGATTTGAGAGTCTCATAGTCCTGGGCCTTATCTGTTTCTAGGTCAAAATAGGCCTTTTGGGGTTCTCCAGTTAGGAATGGGGCCAATAGTCCCGCCCACTGCTCTTTTGGCCATCCTTCGCGGACAGCGACTCTCTCGAAAGTCGCCATGTATGCCTCAACATCATCCGCTGGTGTCATCTTTTGCAGGTGGTAGGAGGCCCGTAGTATCTTTGGTTCTGCTGCCACAGGAGGTGCGGACCCCTTTTTCAGTTCCACCAGAGCTTCGGCAAACTGTCGGTTGGTTTCCCGCTGGGCTGCATTGGCCTGTAGGAGGGCAGCCTGCTGCGCTGCAGCAGCTTCTGCGACTTGGCGGTTGGTTTCCCGCTGGGCTGCATTGGCCTGTAGCAGGGCTTTTAACATTTCCTCCATCTTCAGAAAAGTTGCCCGCATTCTCCACCACGTGTGGGAGAATTAGCTCGTGGGGATCACTTTTCTGAAACACAGTCTGTAAACAGGCACTTTCTTTTTAAGTCTGGCAGCTGCCAGGTTTATTTTACAAAAGGTTTGCAGGTTAAAACAAACAAAACAGTAAACTTAAATCCTTGCCGTCCGGCGCTAAACTAAACATCAGGGTCTCCTATCTATACAGTGTGGGGCTGGTCCCCACCACCCACAAAATAAACAACAACGCAAACCTTTTCCTCGCAATGTCTTTAGAGAGCTCCTCACACTCAGGTTCCCTCCTCAGTGTCCCAAAACCAGAGAGCTCCCTTCTGATCTCTTCCTGGTTGTTTTTAAGGTCCACCTGACATTGAACTCCAGTGGACCCAAATATCCGGACCGGAACACTAGAGGCCGTAAAACCCGGCCCGGATTCCGGTTCAGCTTCTCAAAATAGACCGTATGCGTGGTGAAATATACCTATGGTCAAGTATCTCACCTCGCATACCGTCACAGTATATATATAATGTGTGTGTGTGTGTGCAGGTATGGTTGCATGTGTTCGTGCATATGTATGTGAGTGTGCATGTGTTTATCAGTGGAGGTGCGTCCATAAGGCTGCATGGGTGCCGCCCCCTCTCCCCAGCCACCCCCTCTAAGACCAATGGATAAATACATGGAGTGCATGAATCTATCCATGGCCACCGCTGACACCCACATATTTAGGTGTCCAGCCATAGGCTCCAACAGGCTTCAAAATAGGTAAACTGCGAGCGCCATGCTGGGCGCTCACAGTCCACCCAGGTGTGTTAGAAAAGTGAATATTAATTTGCCTTTCTAACACTGACCCACCTCTCCACCAATCAGGTGTGCCATTTTTTTTTTGCTGGTTCATAGTACCAGCAAAAAAAATGCTGTTCCTCCAAAAAGCGATCCATGCTCAGATCGCTTTTCAGAGGCATTTGAAAGACGGTAAAGAGGCAATATGTTGCCTACTGACTGCCTGTTTTAACCCCTTAAATGCATCATCACTATGCTGCAACTGCATGCAATGCACACAGTTGCAGGGGTTTGCAGTGTTGCCCCATTAACCTAGGGATGTACTTCAAGGGTGCCCTGACTGGAAAAAGATTGAGAAACACCGACATAGAGGGACCAATCCCTCGAATTTCCTCCTGCAGCCGCTGAATACCTGCGGAAGGGAGAGGAGGACAAGCAGGGGGAAAATGAGAAATCCGTTCCTTTATATTCCTGTTCCGCCACCAGGCTCGGGGAAAAGAGCCCTGTCTGGGGGTCAGGGGGGCCCTTTATGGTTTCTTGCATCGGGGCCCTGAAGGTTCTAGTTACGCCACTGGTCCAGACCTAAATCCAATTGAGAATCCATGGCAAGACAAAAATTGCTGTTCACAGACGCTCTCCATCCAATATGACAGAGCTTGAGATATTTTGCAAGGAAGAATGGGCAAAATTGTCCCTATCTAGATGCGCAAAGCTGGTAGAGACGTCCCCAAAAACACTTGCAGCTTTAATTGCAGTGAAAGGAGGTTCTACAAAGTATTGACTTAAGGGGGCTAAATACAAATGCACCCCCCACTTTTCACATATTTATTTGTAAAAAAAATATGAAAATCATTTATCATTTTCCTTCCACTTCACAATTATATGGCACTTTGTGTTGGGCTATCACATAAAATCTCAATAAAATACATTTACGTTTTTGTTTGTAACATGACAAATTGTGAAAAATGTCAAGGGGTATGAATACTTTTTCAAGGCACTGTATTTACCATAGGTGTAGGTGCTATAACTTTCACACACACCGATTAACCACTTGTCATCTGCCCACTGTCAAATGACGGCGGGCAGACAACTCCATTATCCTGACATCACGTCATATGACGTGATGTCCCTTTAAAGCCGCGGCCGCTCTGCGGGGATCCCGTGCGAGTGCCCGGCGGCAACGATCGCTGCCGGGCACACGCGATTGCTCAGTAACTGAGCGGGGACGTGCAGCTCTGTATGTAAACACAGAGCTGCACGTCCTGTCAGGGAGAGAGGAGATCGATTGTGTCCCTTGTACATAGGGACACAATCGGTCACCTCCCCCAGTCACCCCCCCTCCCCCCACAGTTAGAACACTCATAGGACACACATTTAACCCCTTCCCCACCCCCTAGTGGTTAACCCCTTCACTGCCAGTCACATTTATACAGTAATCAATGCATATTTATAGCATTGTTCACTGTATAAATGTAAATGGTCCCAAAAATGTCAGAAAAGTGTCCGAAATGTCCGCCATAACGTCGCAGTCCCAATAAAAAAATCGCAGATCGCCGCCATTAATAGTAAAAACAAAAAAAAAAAAAAATGCCATAAACTATCCCCTATTTTGTAAACGCTATAAATTTTGCGCAAACCAATCGATAAACGCTTATTGCATTTTTTTTTTACCAAAAATATGTAGAAGAATACGTATCGGCCTAAACTGAGGGAAAAAATATTTTTTTTATATATTTTTTGGGTTATTTATTATAGCAAAAAGGAAACAATATTGCATTTTTTTGTGGGGAAAAAAGGACGCCAATTTTGTTTGGGAGCCACGTCGCACGACCGCGCAATTGTCAGTTAAAGCGACGCAGTGCCGGAAGCTTATATTTTGTCTGGGCAGGAAGGGGGTGTAGGTGCACAGTAATTAAGTGGTTAATATATGCTTTTTGAGTTTTTTTTTTTTAACCAAAGACATGTAGAAGAATACATTTTGGCCTAAATTGATGAAGAAATCAGATTTTATGGCGTATGTTTTATAACAGAAAGCAGAAAATATTGGAGATTATTTTCAAAATGTTCTACCTTTTTTTGTTTATATAGCAAAAAATAAAAAAACGGAGTGGTGATCAAATGTCACCAAAAAAATCACCAAGAAAATCACCAAAAAAATGCTTTATTTGTGTTAGAAAAAGGATATACATTTAGTTTGCATCCAATGTTGCATGACTGCGCAACTGGTAGTTAAAGTAGCATAGCAAAAAATGCCTCCGGACATGAATGGGCATTGACAAACAATTTCTGTTACATCTGTTCTGCCCAGATGAAATGTACCGTATTTTCTAGCATATAAGACGACCTTTAGCATCTAAAATAATGCCCCAAAAGTCGGGGGTCGTCTTATACACCGGGTACCTGTGTGTCAGACGACAGCCATCCATTATTCAAAAGCCGTGCCTCCTTCACAGTCTGCTAGGCCTCGGACGAGAGGACATCCATGATAGGCGGAACACTGAACAATGGCTCTGCTGGGAAAATTAGTGTTCCACCTATCATGGAACAGCCTGTGAAGGCGGCGCGGCTTTTGAATAATGGATGGCCGCCATCTGTACGCTGAAAACAGGAGAAGGTAGGCAATGGAATGGCACGGCACAGTGAGGCATGTAATAATAGCACAGCAAGGCATGTTATAATGGCAGAGCAAGGCATGTTATAATGGCACAGCAAGGCATGTAATAATGGTACAGTGAGGCATGTAATAATGGCACAGTGAGGCATGTAATAATGGTACAGTGAGGCATGTAATAATGGCACAGTGAGGCATGTAATAATGGTACAGTGAGGCATGTAATAATGGCACAGTGAGGCATGTAATAATGGTACAGTGAGGCATGTAATAATGGCACAGTGAGGCATGTAATAATGGCACAGTGAGGCATGTAATATTGGTACAGTGAGGCATGTAATAATGGCACAGTGAGGCATGTAATAATGGTACAGTGAGGCATGTAATAATGGCACAGTGAGGCATGTAATAATGGCACAGTGAGGCATGTAATAATGGCACAGTGAGGCATGTAATAATGGCACAGTGAGGCATGTAATAATGGCACAGTGAGGCATGTAATAATGGCACAGTGAGGCATGTAATAATGGCACAGTGAGGCATGTAATAATGGTACAGTGAGGCATGTAATAATGGCACAGTGAGGCATGTAATAATGGCACAGGGAGGCATATATGATAGCAAAATAGGGGATAGTTTTATTGCATTTTTATGAATTATTATTTTTTTACTACTAATGGCGGCGATCAGCGATTTTTTTCGTGACTGCGACATTATGGCGGACACTTCAGACAATTTTTACACATTTTTGCCTGTTTGGACATTCAAGTTATTGCAAAGTGTTCTGGTGCATCCCTAGACCAAGCAAGGGTAACTTCAACATGCCGATCCCATCATCAAACCAGCGGCCCTTTCAGGGGTGACGCTACACGTGGGGGCTCGTCCGGGATTCGGCTGTTGTCTAGACTGTGTGTGTTGAACTGTCCGGAGAAAGGGGAGTTGGGCCCGTTTCGCTGAGCTAGGGCGTACGTGCGGTTTGGCACGCACCTACAACATATCCGGACAAGTTCTCTGAAGGGGGAGGAGTCGCCTTCCCCTGCGTGAGACGTGCATTGATGATTTTGCGCCAAGTGAGCATGGTCACGCCCATTCGCGCGCCAGAAAGACAAGAAGCATCACTTGTTCTGGTGATGATGGCTGTTCCTCAACCACCGGGAGTTGCCGCTCAGAGATTGAGAGCTCCTACTGCTATGTCAGGGACTTTTGATGTTTTTTCTCCGATCGGAGTGTTGGTGACGGATACGGGTGTTCTGCTGGCCACCCAAGGACAGTTTATTCTACGGTTGTGGGAACCTCTCCATGAAGATTCAGCCTTTTGTCCAATGTCAGACAAGCCGGGCCTACTCGTTTATGGCTGTATCGCCCACTTTGGCCCCGAAGAAGTATCGGGCAAATCTTCTTACGGCTGCTCTCACCGCGGAGGTGGAACCTGCATGGCCGGAGTCGTCCCCGTCAGTGTTGGTAGTGGATCCGGGAGTCAAAGACCCCCAGGTGATCTCCATATCATCCACACTGACCTTGCCGTCGGCGGCCTCGCCGCCTTCCTCGCTGGAGGCGAATCCCGGGGGTGTTCCAGAATTGGAAAGTGTTTTATCAAGTGTGTCAAGTTCATCGGATGTGACAAACCTTCGAAGCGAACCCGCTTCGAAGACGACATAATCTTCCTCTACATTCCGGATTTTGACCTATCGCCGGAGAAGCCGGCGGATGATGATTGTAGTTCCCGCTCAGAGCCAAAAGATATGGAGAAATCCGGTGCTCCCAGCCGACCATCCGCGGAGTTTCCGAGTCTGACCTGGGGACTGGGTGAGTCAAGTTTTACCACAATTGCTGCCCTTACCACTCCTGTGTCCCCGAATGTGTCTGTTTTGAGAAGGGCCCCGGATGCATTGGTCTTGCCGGGTCGCGGGGACACAAAGACTCTGCCGAGACTGGCTCGTTTGCAGTATGTGGTGTCTCCGAGAGTCACAGCCGAGTACGGGTATGAGTACCCCTATGTGCTTCCTTCCCTCCTTTGTCACGTCAACCGGGAGCGAGAGACTTGGTTCAGGAGGCTATTTGGTCATATCTGAAAGCACCCAGTGTTCTAGTGGGTGCCGACCTGAGGCTGTCTAAGTTGCAGGCCAGATTTGAGGAGTGTCATCACAATTGGAGTTGGGGCCGTCATCTTTTCTGGGACCGTGTTGTGTTGAAATGTCCCGGTAAGGAAGACAAGATTTTCAAGGTGAAAGATCACCACAGCAGGGGGAGATATTATCTGGCTGCCAGACCCCAAATTCTATCATTGAAAAAAATATCTGTTGGAGTTTTGATGTGCTAATTCTGGGAAGTTACAGACAAGTATACCCCCCTCCCCCAATTCAGTGTGATTTGAACATTCTCCACGTTCCCCCCCCCCCCCCTTACTCCTCCGGAACCATAAGGACTCTTGTATGATAAACTTTCGGGAGGGGTTTGGGTTCAGTCAGTTAGGATGGGGAGGACCCTTGTGCAAATGATACCCTGGAACCATTAAAATCAAGAGAAACAGAAAGAGGACATTTCTATTTCAGCTCTTTGCAGCCACTTCCGCACCTTTTTGAGTTAGTGTGGACTGTTGCAGTACCAGGGCGCTGACCACTGGAGGCAGTGTTCTGCATTGCAGAAAGACAATGGGAAAGCATTGTATGTTAGATTCATTGTATCTTTATGCTTTCGTTTTTTTTTTTTGTATACATGTATACAAATGATGCTTACTGATCCCAGGAGTGGAGGGAAGTTTTGTGCTCAGGCTTGAGTTCACAGCTATACTCCTGCTTCGGAAGTGTAGATGTAAATACCGTTTTATCTTATATATTTAGGAATACATATATTTTTGTGTTTGTAGGATTTTGAAATTGCCTTATCCCCAATGCTGCGGAGACTGGGTAGCTAGGTAGATGGGGCTGTGAAATATGTATAATGTGTATATTGCTAATTGTGATTTATTGTTGTTTTTTTTCTCTCTTCTTTTTTTTTTTTTTCTGCCTGCGTGGGGTTTTTCTCCGTCGGAGTTGCACAAAAATGATAGGAATTTACGATCGTTTTTTTTTCAATCGAAAAAAAAATAAAACATGCTCTATTTCTAAACACCGATGGAAAAAAGTCTGATGGGGCCCACACACGGTCGGAAATTCAGATCGTGTGTATGCGGCATAAGACACAACAAAGGATAAAAAAAGTAAAAAACTTTTTTTTTTTTTTTTATTATTATTTATTATTATTTTTTTTTGTAAAACAGCTATAATATGATACGTAACTCTTTTTAAAACTAAATGTCATTCAGTTGAAGTTTATATCTACAATAAACAGCTACATCGTCTGCAACAAAGCCTTGCCTATACCTTTGGCGCTCTACTTTTACATAAATGTCAAGGAAAAAATTACAGTCTCCGACTCTCCGACACATCTATTCAAACCATTCAATGATCACACTGTACCTTTATCTGAACTCAAAATATTCTCTTGTGCCTATCTTGCTGCACTGAAGATCTATGAGCAGTAAAGACATGCTTGAAAATGGAAATTATCTGCAATTTTCCTGATCAGACATTATAGAAATGAATCCATGAATGATGTAATAGAAGCATATAGAAGCATAATGTGTTAAAGGGTAGGTAGACACTCAATGGTGTGAATGAGGCAGGTCTAGTGAGACTTGGAAGTGTCATGCCATTATGAAAGACCTACCTGAAAACAAAGCCCTCACCGCTGAAGGTGCTTACATCTTCACCTGGTCTTCTTTCTGGTTTTGCGGGCTTCAGTGATATGAATAGCGAAGCCGGCAATGACATCACTCCAGCACTGTGACGTCATGATGTCACTGACTGCATCTAATAAAAATATCTCCAACACGGTGCACGTTTAAGAGATACTTACTGTACCTATAAGTAAGCCTTATCTTATGCCGCGTACACACGATCGTTTTTTGGCATGAAAAAAAATGTCATTTTTCAGCAGGTCCAAAAAACAACGTTTTCCCAACTTCATCATTAAAGACGACGTTGTCCACACACCATCGTTTAAAAAAAATGATGAGCAAAGTGCGGTGACGTACAACACGTACGACGGCACTCTAAAGGGGAAGTTCTATTCGCTTTTGGGCTGCTTTTAGATGATTCCTTGTTAGTAAAAGACGATTCACGCTTTTTTGTCTGTTACAGCGTGATGAATGTGCTTACTCCATTATGAACGGTAGTTTTACCAGAACGAGCGCTCCCGTCTCATAACTTGCTTCTGGGAATGCGCAGGTTTAAAACGTTGTTTTTGCCAACACACGATCATTTTTTACAACCCGAAAAATTTCATTTTGAAAAACGACATGAAAAAATGCAGCATGTTCGATTTTTTTATTTTTTTTTGTCGTTTTTCAGAAGCCGAAAAACAATGTGAAGCCCACACATAATCATTTTAAATTACAATTTTAAAAAATGTCATTTTTTTTCATGCCGAAAAATGAACGCAGCGTTAGGCTTACCTATAGGAAAAAATTATAGATGGAAGTTTACTCCCACTTTAACCACTTGACCTTAGGAAGATTTACCCCCCTCCCTTCATGACCAGGCTATTTTTTGCGCTACAGAACTGCGTTATTTTAACTGACAATTGCGCTTTTGTCCAAAGCTGTACCAAAAAAAATTATGTCCCCCCCCCACAAATAGAGCTTTCTTTTGGTGGTATGTGATCACCTCTGCAGTTTTTATATTTTACGCTATAAACAAAAAAGCAGACAATTTTATGCTATAAAACAGTAGTCATCAACCCTGTCCTAAGGACCCACTAACAGGCCAGGTTTTATGTATTACCCTGGGGAGATGCAGACTAGAATACTGCAATCACTGAGCAGAAAATGATATCACCTGTGATGTATTTCAGATATCTTGCAAACCTGGCCTGTTAGTGGGCCCTGAGGACAGGGTTGATGACCACTGCTATAAAACATAGATAATCCAATAAAAAAATCGAATGTATTCATCAATTTATCAATTTAGGCCTACATGTATTCTGCTACATATTTTTGGTAAAAAATATCCCAATAAGTGTATATTTATTGGTTGCTCAAAAGTACAAACTATGGGATATATTTATGGAATTTCTATTATTTACTAGTAATAGCAGCGATCGGTGGTTTTTAGTGGGACTGCGACATTGCGGCAGACAAATCTGACACCAAGTGACACTTTTTGAGGACCAGTGATACCAATACAGTGATCGGTGCTAAAAAAATACACTGTCCCTGTACTAATGACACTGGCAGGGAAGGGGTTAACATCAAGGGCGATCAAAGGGTTAAATGTGTTCCCCCGGGAGTGCTTTCTAACTGTATGGGGGGATGTGCTTTAACTAGGGGAAGACAGTGATCCATGTTCTTGCTTAGCAGGAACACAAGATCTCCAGCTTCCCCTCTCACAGAACAGCGGTCTGACTTGACCGCCATTCTGTCTCTCCTTAAAACGATTGAGAGGTGCCAGCAAACATCGGGTCCACCGGACCCGCTGATTGGCCTGCTGTGTCCAATTACGTGCATGCCCCAGACCCAGTGCATAAAATCACGTATATGCAGGTTTTTTTTTCAGTGGGAACGTGGGGGAAAGCAGTCCCGGCACCTCCTGGACTGACTATTTGTAATGGCAAGGGGTGCGCTGTAGGGTGTTGATGTTCACTGCTGGGGATCTATTTTTATGGGGGGGTCTATTTTTGCTGGGGAAGTCTATTTTTGCTGGTGGGGGACCTATTGTTGCTGGGGAGGGGGGGGTCTTATGTTGCTGGGGGGGTCAGTTGTTGCTGAAAGAGATCTACTGTTGGGAGAGGTCTATTGTTGATGGTAGCCAGAAAGTCTCTTAATGCTGGCTGTGCGGAGATCTGTTGATGCTGCCGGGAGTATATTGTTGCTGGGGGGATATTTTGTTGTGGATGGTCCATTGTTGTTAGGGGGATCTATTGTTGCTGGCTGCAGGGGATCTATGTTACTGTTTTTCT
This sequence comes from Rana kukunoris, assembly GCA_029574335.1. Lineage (NCBI taxonomy): Eukaryota > Metazoa > Chordata > Amphibia > Anura > Ranidae > Rana > Rana kukunoris. The sequence goes on along the minus strand of CM056049.1, from coordinate 40,685,020 downwards.
GGATATCATTACCAAATTCCATACAAATTACTTAGCACCACAAAATGATACTTGGTTCTATATTGTCTAAAAGGGGTGGTACTGGGAGGTGGGTAGGAGCAGAGAAAAGAGGTGACTTGGAAAGGGGGAGTTCCTGCACCTATCGTCTGAGAAAAAACAGCCCTGTGTATATGTATGCAACTTCATGCAGGAGGGCCGCCCTGCTGCAGTATATCTATGTGCGGCAATCCAGAAGTGGTAAAGGCAGTCCTAATCCACCTCTGGAGCTGCAAGCACTGTGGAGAAATCATCTTCAAAACTTGCAACAGAGACACTGAATTCACAGATCTTTTCCCTTTTTTTATAAAAGCAAACACGGCTTGTCAGCCATGCACTATAACTGACTGAAATTCCACTTAGTTTTTGTTGTGATCTATTAGGACTTTTGAGAATTATTTTTTTCACAGTAAATGCAGCTAGGGAGGTCTCTATAGGCATGCTGTAAGGGCTAATTTACACCATTTCAGTGAATTAGTAGACATGTGCACACTGAAATATTTAGTTATGGAATTTCGTTTTCCTCCGAAAAATACATTTATTTAGTTACTCCCGAAAGTTGTTTTTATTTATTTTGCTTTGTTAAAAACTGCATTAGCCTGAAAATCCGAATGAATTAAGGTCGAATCTGTCATTGAAGGCTGTCATTGTCTGTCGAATGTTCTAAAAAGATTCGACGGAGCAGCTAAACTGTACGACGCCGCAATCATACATTTCCGGTCGAATGTTCCGCCTACAAACTATAGAAGAATTCTAATGTTGTATGACACTAGTAATAATTATATTTATAAGATATTATTACTACCAACATTCGAATTCTTCTATAGCCTATAGGCTGAGCATTTGACCGAAAATGTACGATTGCGGCGTCGTACAGTTTAGCTGCTTGTCAAATCTTCTTAGAACCCTAGACAGACCGTAAACCTTCAATGACAAATTCAACATTTGAATGTTTTTCGCTGCTTCGTCGAATCTTCGTCGTTCATGTCATATGGTCTACCCCAACACTGTCTCTATAATGTCAAATCTTTACTCTCTATGTGGAATAATCTTGAACTGAGGCGCCGTACACACGGCAGAGAACCTCGACGGGCAGAACACATCGTTCCGCCCGTCGAGGTTCTCTCCCGGTCGTCGAAATCGGCGACCCGCCCGTCGGGAATGGCAACCAGCCATTCATCCAGGCGGGCCGTCGAGGAAATAGAGAGCGTGCTCTCTATTTCGGCTCGACGGGCTTCCCGACGGGAAGCTCGCCGAGACTGTACACACGGCCGAGGTCCTCGCTGGAATGTGCATTCCAGCGAGGTTCTCGCTGGTTTTCAGCGAGAACCTCGGCCGTGTGTACGGCGCCTAAGAGTTAAGGTTAGACACATTCAACCACAGGTTCGATAGACACAGATTGCTATTGTCAGCGTCATGTCAAATCTTCTATCTATATCCAACTGTTGTAGCAACGAAAACAAAACTAAAGCATTTTTTTTATGTCGGATCTTTCGGATTTTGGATTCGCTTTTCAGTCTTCGTGCTTTTCTGTCTGTTACAGCGTGACGAATGTGATATCTCTATTACGAAAGCTAGTTTTACCAGAACGAGCGCTCCTGTCTCATAACTTGCTTCTGAGCATGCGCATTTTTTTCTCGTTGTTAAAGCGTACACACGACCGTTTTTCACAATGAGAAAAAGGACGACGTGAAAAACGACGAGGAAAAATAGAGCATGTTCTAAATTTTGAATGCCCATTTTTTACGCTGTGAAAAATGCTCCGGAGCCCACACATGACCGTTTTTAACGACCAATTTAAAAAATGCCATTTTTCACATCATGAAAAACAGTCGTATGTACGCGGCTTAAGGGACTACAGCACTGATGGCATGCACTTTAAAGGAGGAAAGTTATAGTGACGATGCCGATGTCACAAACTGTCACGTGTCAAATTTCTTTCATCACCACAGTTAGGCCCCATACACACGATCGGACATATCCGATGAAAACGGTCCGCGGACCGGAGTTTGGTGTACACACCATCGGATCAAATTCCCCGCCGGCGGACGGCGCGGTGACGTGGCGGTGACGTGGCGGTGACGTTGACGCCGCCACGTCACCGCACCAGGAAGTAAAACACTTCCGCGCATGCGCCGAATCCATTCGGCGGCGGCACGGCGGCGGTGCGGGACGACATGTCTGCTGGTAAGTGTACTTACCAGCAGACATGTCGGGCGGACACAAGCATGCTTTGAAATCTGTCGGGTGTACAAATCTGTCCGCTAGCCCATACACACGATCGGAGATGTCTGCTGAAACGGTCCATCGGACCGTTTTCAGCGGACATATCCGCTCGTGTGTACGAGGCCTAAGTATTTTTTACCTCCCACAAAGATCACAGTTCCCCTCCTGACAAAACCCTCATCTGATTTTCTCTCCGAAGAATACTGCGATCGATCTCTGTGCTCCTAACCTTTTCCACATCCAACATTCAGATAACATAGTCCAATAAAGTGATACCTGGGTGGGTAGTAAGGGTGACATGGTGAGGCACAAGGAAAGAAAGATTTTGGTTATTTATCTTGATAGGAATTTCCAGTCAACTCGCAATGTGACTACAAATGGAACATACATAGCAAACAAAAGAAAACACATAAATAAATGAATTAATACATGAATAAATTAAATAAAACAACACAGATGGGTTCTGCTAAAGATAAACATTTACTCAGAGAAGCCCGGAGTAAAACATGGAATGAATAGGCGAAGGGCGGACATGACAGTGTTAACAGGGGTACATTGCAGGAGGGATATGAGAGAGGGTGTGTGATTAGGTGCAGGAGAGAGGGGGAGGAGCATAAGGCATGAGGGAAAGTCCCTCCCCAGCTCAGTGTTAACAGGAGGAGCGAGCTCCCTCCCTCCCTCCCTGATTGTGGTAAGTATTGTGATTGTTTTTCGTGTTAATGCTAAAAGTTTATTCTACAGAGAAGTTGATGTCATGGCAGTGGCGGGTGTTGGTCTTTGCAAGTGAAGAAAGAAACCTTGGATACAGAAGAGTTCGGGATCCATCGGTGGTATGGGTCCTCTTAGTGGTTTAGTTGGAATTTGGTTAACGGGTGCACTGTGGTCCGTGGTTTGTTGTCTCCGAGCTAGTATGTCAACGGGAGGCCTATTTCTGTTAAAGGTACCGCAGTGCCAGATTGGATTGTGTGGCAAGCTTCTTTTTTTTTCCCTGCAAAGATCAACGCAAGTATTTGACTGATGTAACAGATGTTTATACAGTTAATGTTAATTTACTTGAATTGTTAATAAAATGGCTGCTACGGCCAATATTTACTCAAGCTTGGTGTGGTCTCCGTTTATGGGTAAAAGGTATGGCGAAGGGGGGAGCTTGGGGTCTGGCAGATAGATGGTAAGCATGTAACATCTGTTACAATAGTTACAATAGTTACAATGCACAATAGTCAAGACATGCACAATCGCAGAAGACAGAATCGTAAAACAAAAATCAGAATGAGAAATGATTGTGACATCCAGCCTACAATGGGTGGCAAATGTGTTCTGAGAGGACCAACTCATCTGCCAGAATTCCTGCTGCCACTGCCCACATTGTTGCCATGCCCCCCACTGTGAATGCTCCTTAGGTCCTACCGGAGGATACAAACCAACAATTTAGTTGGAGACTTCGATGGTCCACAAAAACCAAGCTGCAATCGTCTTTGGCACAGCCATTTGCCTCTTTTTTTGTGCCTAATGGTACGACCAACAATTCTTCTGTTTTTCTTATTAAGGGTTAAGCCCTGTACACACGATCTGTTTGTCTGATGAAAACAAAAACGATCATGTGTGTGCCCCATTGGTTTGTTTTCCATCTGTGAAAAAAAATAGAACATGTTTTATAATTTTCCTATGGATAAAAAAACGATAGAAAAAAAACAATCGTCTGTGTGGAACTCCATTGGAGAAGCATTGAACTTCATTTTTCTCAGCACGTCATAGTGTTTTACGTCACCGCGTTGGTCTGATTTTTGACTGATGGTGTGTAGACAAGACTGGTGAAAGTCAGCCTCATAGGATATCCGACGAAAAAATCCATCGGATTAGATTCCATCAGATATCCGATCGGGTGTACAGGGCATAACGGGTAACAGCCAACAAGCCACTTTAGATCCAAGGTGTGCCATTTCCTATCCTCTTCAGTTTCAGTAACAGGAAAATATACTGGAAGAGACCACTCCAAGGTGAAATGGAATTTAGACATGACTTTTGGCAGAGAATCTAATGAAGGTCTGAGAATGAACCTGTCTTTATGAATTACACAAACGGTTCTCGAATGTTGGCTACAGAGTTGGGTAGGAGCTTTAGTCAAGGAGCTGTACTGAGGGTCTGGGAGCTGATCCATTCCTAGTATTCTTAGTGACATGGTAAGGCACCTAGAAACAGTTTACACAGTGCTACCGCTAAAAAGCCCTCAAAAAGCTTTTTTACCGATGGTAATTGTGTGATGGCAGGATGTTGTCGGATAATCCGACCATTTGTACGCTCCATTGGACAATTGTTGTCGGAATTTCCGACAACAAATATGGGATAGCTTGTTGATTGGTTGCTCAGGGCTTGATTTCTGCCGCCGTCAGGGTGGGTAAGTCCTGTGCGGTTCCTCTCCTCTCTTCTCCCATTTTCCAACTAGGGACAATAGGCCCCCTGGTTTTAAGTTACTCCTTTTCTCTCACCTGTGGATTTGCTAACGGTTGGACCTCCAATCCTAAATAAATTGTCATGAATATTACTCCTAAGTAGTAATTTTCTGTTTTTTCCTATATCTATTAGTTGGTTCTTTGTACAGACGGCTGAGACATACTTCCCCTGATGAAGCCCTAAGTGCGAAACATGTTGGGACCACGTATGATTTCCTCAGCCTTCATTTGATATAACCACCATCTTGGAATCACCCTGCTACAAATCGATTTAGTGTTAACTTTTGTATACTCAACTAATAAAATCTCTGTATATTTTTTACTAAAAGATACTGTGTTTGAAATGTAATTTAATTGGCACCGCTATACTGTAGTGCCGTTTCTTCCCCATAATTCCTTAATCATAATTTTGGGATGAGGTGTGTTATATAAGGTTCCCAGCTTGTTGCTTTGCACTCTTAACATACAGCAATTTGTGAGTATACCTTTGCAGTGTATGTTTTTTCCCCTTCACCTCTTGGTCTGTTCCAACAGGACAGTTCCCTAGGTACTTTTTAAATTTCTTATTTTTCTTTTATTACAGATATAATACACATGTTTGCTCCTGAAGAATGGATATTAACTCCATGAAATGCGTCAAGCTTTTGTATTCGTTATGTTTAAATCGATCATGTGTTTTTAACCCCTTTATAATCATGTACTGTGTACCAATGAATATATGAACTGTTTATGTATCTCAGTATTTATTCCAATTATGGGAAGCAAGAGGTGTACACCCATGACCCTCCCCTATGGATATGTATTAATTCATGTTTTTTATGTATGGATACTAGACATGTGCATTCGTTTTCGTTAGAATGCATTTTCGTCCAAAAATCTGGCTTTTTCGTTATCGTTTTAACAAACCATAACGAAAGCGCAAGAAACGAAAACCGAAAGATCCAACATAAAAAATGCTTTATTTTTATTTTCGTTGCGGTAAAAATTCAATATAGAGAGATTCGACATTATAGGGAAAAGATTTGACACTATAGGGAAAAGATTCGACACTATAGGGAAAAGATTCGACAGTATAGGGAAAAGATTCGACATTATAGGGAAAAGATTCGACATTATAGGGAAAAGATTCGACACGAAATAATAGATTCGACATTATAGGGAAAAGATTCGACATTATAGGGAAAAGATTCGACATTATAGGGAAAAGATTCAACACGAAATAATAGATTCGACATTACAGAGATTAGATTTTGATTTATGAGAAAATAGATTCGACATTATTACTAGTCATACAACATTAGAATTCTTGTAGGCGGAATATTCGAACGGAAATGTACGATTCGACGTAAAGATTCAACGTTCCGTCGAATATTCTTTTGACTATTCGACAGAAACCAAGTATTATTGGATTTTCGGACGAAAGCTATTCCCCAACGAAAAACAAAATAAATCAAAACGATTTTCGGGAGTAACTAAATAAATTTATTTTCCAAACGAAAATGAAAAAACAAAACAAAATATTCCGGTCTGCACATGTCTAATGGATACAGATTTATACTATGACCTTAATTAAGTCTCTGTATTTATAATTTGTATGCATTAAATGCTTATTATCAAGTATTTCATTGACTGCGTGGCTCATTCAAAGTCCCATCCTGCTAGCTTTTGTTTGTGCGTTATATAAGGTGTGTACCTATAGTCAGACCATAAAAACCCTAGAGCATGGGATAGCTTGTTTTTCCGACAACAAATGTGTGTTGTTGGATTATCTGAGTGTCCGTTGGAAAAAAATCTGAAGTACAAACACCAATGCTAACCATAAGACATTAGCAGAAGTTGCCCAAAGGGTGGCGCTAAAGAGCTGAAAAAACAACGTCGATTCGTGTTTGTCGGCCAACAATTCTTTGCCGTTTGTATGCAATACAAGATCACGGCCAATGCCCTTTGGACAAAAGTCCTGCGCTTTGTCCGCAAAAATTCCAATCGTGTGTATGAGGCTTTAGAATGTTCCTGCATAGGCCCTATGGTGGTTGAAATTGGACAGGCGTGTTCACAAGTCCAGGGGAGGATGTAAATTTCATGCTGTGCAGCTGTTAAGAATCAGGAAGCTACAGATTTGCATATTAGCTGCTCTCACGTCTCCGCATGGGGGTAAAATTAGAAAGCCGAGCCAATAGAAAATTCTCGCTGTAATGAATGAATTTGTTTAATAATATGTTTAATTATAACCCTTTAATTACCGCATTCACATTTCTTTACTGTAATTTTAAGATGAACAGATTTTGAGTTGGTGTTTGGTTTTTGTGCATCCTCACAATCTGTTTTGTTTGGAAACTCTTTCACGATGTTTTGGGGAGAGAAAATGATGGTGATAATTACACAGTGCTGCCATGCCAGAAAAATAAATGCCCACTCAGATATCTCGCTTGTTAGAGTAAATCTACAGATGGGGCCCATCCTGAACAATCTCTAATTAGTAACTATAAGATATGGAGCAATTGTGGAAAACAGGAGGGTGTTTGGGAATATTTTTTAAGTAATTGGCGATCAGCGTTTAATCTGGACACAGATTATTTGTCCTTTCGCATACATTTTTGTTTAGATTCTTGTAGGCGGACTGTTTACTTGGGAATGATCACAGCTGGTTTAACCATCTTTGTGAGAAGTGTAGCTAATTTTATTTCACAAATCACAACACATTATAGAAAATGTGAGAAAAGGTTCTACAATATTAATAAAGAACTCTGCTGCACGCTTTGATGGTAAAGTTCAATCTTTTTGCATCTACCACTTTCATTAACCACTTAAGACCCGGACCAAAATTCAGGTAAAGGACCATGCCCCTTTTTGCGATTCGGCACTGCGTCGCTTTAACTGACAATTGCGCGGTTGTGCGACGTGGCTCCCAAACAAAATTGGCATCCTTTTTTTCCCACAAATAGATCTTTCTTTTGGTGGTATTTGATCACCTCTGCGTTTTTTTGTTTTTTTTTGCGCTGAAAACAAAAATAGAGCCATAATAGAGCAATAAATATCCCCAAAAATATAAAAAAAAGTTTTCTCCTCAGTTTAGGCCGATACGTATTCTTCTACCTATTTTTGGTATAAAAAAAATTGTAATAAGCGGTTATCGATTGGTTTGCGCAAAATTTATAGCGTTTACAAAATAGGGGATAGTTTTATTGCATTTTTATTTTAAAAAAAATGTTTTTTTACTACTAATGGCGGCGATCAGCGATTTTTTTTCCGTCACTGCGACATTATGGCGGACACTTTGGAAAATGTTGACACATTTTTGGGACCATTGTCATTTTCACAGCAAAAAAATGCTATAAAAATGCATTGATTACTGTAAAAATTACAATTGCAGTTTGGGAGTTAACCACTAGGGGGCGCTGAAGGGGTTAAGTGTGACCTCATATGTGTTTCTAAATGTAGGGGGTGGGGCTGGAAAGTGTGATATCATTGATCGCCTTTCCATATATCAGGGAATAGACGATCAATGACAGCGCCACTGTGAAGAATGGGGAAGGTGTGTTTACACACACCTCTTCCCGTTCTTCAGCTCCCCGGACTGATCGCGGGACTCCGGCGGCGATCGGGTCCCGCGACCGCGGTCACGGAGCTTCGGACCCATGGCTGGGCATTTAACAATCACGTACAGGTACGTGATTGTGCCCAGCCGTGCCATTTTGCCGACGTATATCGGCGTTAGGCGGTCCTTAAGTGGTTAAAGTGTTACTAAACCCAGGAGCCTGCATTCACTATATCTGGTCTCTCACAGTACACAGAACATTAAAATCCAAGAGTTTTAGTAAATTCAAACTGCTAAAAAAACTTTTCTCATCATCAGTATATTATATAGCAGCCTTGTGACTTCTATCAGTGTCTGGTTAAAGCCAGATTGTCCTATGAGGCTGCAGGACCCCTGATCCTCTGTCTGCAAAGTGCTGATTGGCCCTGTGCTGATCACATGCACATGCACATGTGTGGCCCTCTGGCAGCTCTCCTGGGAAAAGCCGTACCCGTATGGGATTTTGCCCAGGAGAGCCATTCTGCAGCAGTAAAAGTACGTGAGCCGGTCAGGAACTGGTTAAGGGGATGTATTACGGTGGTATATTCTACAATACAAGCAACAATATAAAATATAGCATATTCAGATAAAGAGAGAAAAAATGGAAAAAACTACTCTCAATAGCCAAATGTTGAAAACATGGCCCAATATGTGTGAATAACATACAACAACCAACAAGTGTATGGTAATCACGCTTCCAGGGGGGGGGGGGGGCGATGTCACAAAAAATTGTGGAGAGTTTCTCTGTCCCGTAGGAGTCATAAGGATGTCACAGAACCCGGCTGCAGGTAAAAAAACAAACATGCCAATAAAGAAAATTTGTAACATGTTTGCTCTTCTGCGATGACCCCTTGTCACACATGTTCCCAATGGGGACTACAAGCAGCCCTGCTAATACACATTGAGCAGGTATGTTCCGCTATTGTCACCATCAGGAAACCAATGTTGGGGTGAGTAATGGTAGACCGGAAGTGGCTGGACAAGATCAACAGTGCTGAGATAAAAAAAAAAGTGAAAAATTCACTTTTCAAATGATAAGTGAGGCCCGGAGTGACAGGACAGAAAAGAAGATAACGGAGGGCCGGGCATGACTGGTGTGGTAGGATGGGCAACAGAGAGTTAATGGGGGAAGGAGGAGTTTCAGGGGAGTGACCGTAGGTCAATGTGTGGAGAGGGAAGGAGCCCTATATATGTGGTGCACATGGCCGCATTGCCGGAAGAAGGACGCACAGGGAGGCAGGTTTTTCCCACTCACCCTCCCCGTTTTTTGTTGTGTGTTTGTGCGTTTGGTTTCTTTTCTTTCAGGTTCGATGAGAAGGGTTGTCATGACCAGTGGCGATTCGTCCATAGAGGGCGCTGGAGCGCCGCCCCCTCTGGCTCTCACCGCCACTGAGTCTAATAACATAGATTCATGCATTGCACGAATCTATGTTATTACCGCCGCTGCCACCGTTATTCAGATGGTCGGCGCTAGTGTTGCTCACGAATATTCGCATTGCGAATATTCGCTACGAATATTGCATATTCGAGTATTCGCGAATAACTCAAATATTGCGGCGAATATTCGCTATGGCGAATATTCGTATTTTTTCAAATTTATTTTTAAAACAGATCACATCCTAGTCTAAAAGCATTGCTGGTATGATTAGAGAGAGACCCTGGGCCGAGTAGCTGATGCGACTCTTTTATGTTGCCGAAAATTCGCAGATCACATCCTAGTCTAAAAGCATTGCTGGTATGATTAGAGAGAGACCCTGGGCCGAGTAGCTGATGCGACTCTTTTATGTTGCCGAAAATTCGCATTGCGAATTCTCGGCAACATAAAAGAATCGCATCAGCTACTCGGCCCTTCTTTTGCATCAGAGCCAATCAGAATAACTCGAATATTCGGCAAAAGGAATATTGCGCGATATTCCTTTTGCGAGTTATTCTGATTGGCTCTGATGCAAAAGAAGGGCGGAGAAGCTAATCGCGCAATATTCCTTTTGCCGAATATTCGTGTTATTCTGATTGGCTCTGATGCTGCATTTGTCCCATTGGAGAAATGTCCTTTTTACTTCATGTCCTGGAGACACAAGTCAGAAAGTTGTCCCCAGAAAAGGTGTCCCCACTGAAGATTCTTCCCTTAACTCTAGTTTTGTTGACAACTTTTTTTTTTTTTTGAAAAGCCTATGGCGTGTGAAACACACTCAAAAACTCCACCCGGTGCAGAAAAAATGTGCACACACATAAAGAGTGTTCACAAAAACGTGCAGACGGGTGCAACGTCAAGTGGTCCTTCTGTGCAGAAGGGACCCAAACCCTGATCCCCCGGGGCGTTAGGCTCCAGACGGGGACTGAGTTACTGTGGCCCGAGCAACCGAAGCCGACTCGGACCCAACTTCCCTGGAGGGACTGCCGAAACAGAACCCTCCAAGTACTAGGTGGGACTCCCCCGAAGGGAGACCCCATGAGAGCAGGTGAACTAAGCCAAAAGGCCATGTCCACCCACTCCCAAGACGTTCAGGGCTGGCCCGAGGACCGGCACCCTACTAATCACACTGTGTACAAAACGTGCACAACAAAAAAAGACAAAAAGGTGACAAACATAGGCTAATAAATTAAATAAAGTGGGGGAAAGGGATAGTGAAGAGGAGAGTGAAGAAGTGGTCATTGTGATCAACAATGACCAGGCCCTCCGGCCAGGAATAAAAAATTCCTCCGGTCCTGGCCAAAAGGCCCGGCCCAGGAGGCAGGTGCTAAAAAAGCGTGTAGCTGGTGCAGTGACCGTGGTGTCATTAAATCAAAGTGACCCTCACTCACAGTGATTCTCAGACACCCCTGGACTGCCACTCCAGGGGCACATGCACCATAGGCTTTTCTGTTCCAAATCTAACCCCCCGACCGGCCAGTGCAGCCCTCCACCCCTGCCAGAAAGAGAGCCCTTCCAGGTTTTCTTGGGAAGAAGCTGCCCTCATCTAGCAGCCTCCACCAATACTAACCCTTTCAGACTCCCTGTCAACCCAGCAGGATTTGCATGGCCCTACCCCGTCTTTCCATCAGGGCAGTTCCAGCTCCTCCTACCAGATCTCTGACAGGGACAGCACTTGCACCAGCCAGCCAGAAGGCCAGACTAGAACCCGGCAAAAGGACCAGACCAGGCGCAGCCACCCATCCTCACCAGAAGCACCCTTCCAGGTGGCTCAGACGCAACCATTGGCCGGCCCCCAGTATCTGTCGGGCAGCACGGCATAGTCCCTGCTGAAACCACCCTTCCAGGTGCAATGACGCTATTGGATTGCATCCACCCTCCACAAATAGGAGGTGCTTCAGCGCTCCTCTAGCAACTGACGAGAACGGATACCACACCTGATCTTAGCCAAAAGGCCGAGCAGTGGCAGGGAAGACACCTCAATCAGCCCAGCCAGAGTGCAATGGCTGAGCCTCGCCCTGGGAGAACCACCTTCATGATCATGGTGTCTCCCCTGCCAGGTAAGTATTTGTTTTGTTGACAACTGTTTTCCATCATTTCCTATGCAGGTGATAATGGTCACCAGAAAAGATAGAGGTGGTGAACCTCCCAGCAGGGACAGACAGAGGTTCTTAGTTATGGTTGCTCCACATTATTTTAGGTGGCCTCTTTCCACACTTTTTTTATTATGCCGCTTGCAAACCAGTTGTCTTCTATGTCCAAAAGTGCACTCCGCTGTCTTTGTAAGAATGTCCCTTTTTCTGAATGTGTAAGAAAACTGCTGACCCCAGACCTTTGATGCTTGCTCTACTGTGTTAGGCCATCCTTTTCTAGACATGTGTGATTTGTTTAGTTCCAAATTACAATAGTAACAAATTTAAAGCAATCCAAAATAATGAAACTAAATTAAAATAGTATAGAATAAAGGAATAGAACAGAAAAAAAAGGAATACAATCGAAAATAATAGAATAGAAAACAATAGAGTGAAACAGAACAAAATAGAATAGAAAATAAAAGAACAGAATAGAAAAAACAATAGAATATAATAGAAAGCATATAACCATCTTCCGAAATTTGAATTTCGAGTAGGATAAATTCAGATTTGAATGGAATAAACTCTACTTTGAATAGACTAGAATAAAATAGAAAATAAAGAAATGGAATAGAAAAAACAATAGAATAGAAAAGAATAAAATAAAATACAATAAATATACCCATTTCCCAAAATTCAAACAAATTCTAATAGAATAAATTTGAATAGATTAGCATAGAATAGAAAATAAAAGAATAGAGTAGAATAGAAAAAAAAAAAAAAAAACAATATACAGTGGAACCCCGGATTACGAGCATAATCCGTTCCAGGAGAATGCTCGTAATCCAAAGTACTCGCATATCAAAGCGAGTTTCCCCATTGAAGTCAGTGGAAACTAAAAAAAATTGTTCCGCATTGACTCCAACGTCATGCAATACTGCATGCTGCCAGAGGTGGGGGGTGCCGGAGAGCCTCGGAAACATCCGGAAAGGCCCAAGGACACGGTTCAACTCACCTTAGGCCAAACACGGTACTGCACACCGCTTTTGCCTGAATCATGCTCGAGACAACACTTGCAAAGCGAGTTACGATTTTTTTTTAAAACAGTGCTCGTATTGCAAAATGCTCTTTAACCACGTTACTCGCAATCCGAGGTTCCACTGTAATAGAAAAAAATAGTAAGAATAGCATCTTCTGAAATTCGAATGTCAAATAGAATAAATTGGAATTTGAATGGAATTTGAAACTAATTCCGAAAACAAATTTATCAAACTAAACTGAAGAATTTAACTAAAAAAAATGTATGTAAATAAATTGAAAAAGAAAAAAAAATATTGTTCTGCACATGCCTATGTTTTTCTTGCATTCCTTAGACTACACTGCATTTGTAAACTTACTTGGCTTGTGTTTGGGTATTGGGTGTTTTGCATATACAATGTTGAGCTTGAAAGACACAGATTCAATATTCTTTGTTTACAGTAAATCCATCTGAGGTTTTCTGACAATCCACACAGGGGATGATTATATTACTACCATTATTTCCCTTCTGTTCAATGGCCCCATGTTTTTGCTTGACCAAATCCCAGTCTGGGTAGCCGCATGCTTTTAAAGCACTCCAGAAATGTCTGTGCTCTTTGTCTTTAGACTTGTTGTTTGTTGTTACCCTCTCAGTCCAGTGTTGAGATTTATTAAACCTCAGTTTGTGTTCAATTGGTTAAGGGAGTTAAAAAACATGTATGGGCAGGTCTTCGGGAGACAAGTCACACCCCCACACCCCACTATGGCATGTAGTACACAGTCCCAAATGTGTTATTTTGTAGACGTGTGCATTTATTTTTGTTCAAATGCATTTCGTCCGAATTTCTGGGATTTTCACAATCGTTTTTACAAACTATAATGAGTGTGCAGAGTCTGAAATCCGAAAAATCCTACATAAAAAATGCTTTATTTTTGTTTCGACGTGAAGATTCGACATGACGTGACAATAGTGATTTGTGTCTATCAAATCTGTGGTCGAATGTGCCTAACCTAACTCTATTAGTCCAAGATTTTTCAACATAGAGAGAAAAGATTTGACATTATAGAGACATAAAGATTTGACATAGAGTGAAAAGATTTGACATAGAGTGAAAAGAGTCGACATAGAGAGAAAAGAGTTGACATGGAGAGAAAAGATTTGACATTATGGAGACATGAAGATTTGACATAGAGAGAAAAGATTTGACATAGAGAGAAAAGAGTCGACATAGAGAAAAAATATTTGACAGAGTCCGAAATCCAAAAGATCTGACACAAAAAATGCTTTATTTTTGTTTTGTTGCGACAACAGTTAAATATAGATAGAAGATTCGACATGACGGTGACAATAGTGATCTGTGTCTATCTAATCTGCGGTCGAATGTACCTAACCTAACTCTATTAGTCCAAGATTATTTGACATAGAGAGAAAAGATTCGACATAGAGAGAAAAGAGTTGACATGGAGAGAAAAGATTTGACATTATAGAGACATGAAGATTTGACATAGAGAGAAAAGAGTCAACATAGAGAGAAAAGAGTCAACATAGAGAGAAAAGAGTCAACATAGAGAGAAAAGAGTTGACATGGAGAGAAAAGAGTCAACATAGAGAGAAAAGAGTTGACATGGAGAGAAAAGATTTGACATTATGGAGACATGAAGATTTGACATAGAGAGAAAAGATTTGACATAGAGCGAAAAGAGTCAACATAGAGAGAAAAGAGTCAACATAGAGAAAAAATATTTGACAGAGTCCGAAATCCAAAAGATCTGACACAAAAAATGCTTTATTTTTGTTTTGTTGCGACAACAGTTAAATATAGATAGAAGATTCGACATGACGGTGACAATAGTGATCTGTGTCTATCTAATCTGCGGTCGAATGTACCTAACCTAACTCTATTAGTCCAAGATTATTTGACATAGAGAGAAAAGATTCGACATAGAGAGAAAAGAGTTGACATGGAGAGAAAAGATTTGACATTATAGAGACATGAAGATTTGACATAGAGAGAAAAGAGTCAACATAGAGAGAAAAGAGTCAACATAGAGAGAAAAGAGTTTACATGGAGAGAAAAGAGTCAACATAGAGAGAAAAGAGTTGACATGGAGAGAAAAGATTTGACATTATGGAGACATGAAGATTTGACATAGAGAGAAAAGATTTGACATAGAGCGAAAAGAGTCAACATAGAGAGAAAAGAGTCAACATAGAGAAAAAATATTTGACAGAGTCCGAAATCCAAAAGATCTGACACAAAAAATGCTTTATTTTTGTTTTGTTGCGACAACAGTTAAATATAGATAGAAGATTCGACATGACGGTGACAATAGTGATCTGTGTCTATCTAATCTGCGGTCGAATGTACCTAACCTAACTCTATTAGTCCAAGATTATTTGACATAGAGAGAAAAGATTCGACATAGAGAGAAAAGAGTTGACATGGAGAGAAAAGATTTGACATTATAGAGACATGAAGATTTGACATAGAGAGAAAAGAGTCAACATAGAGAGAAAAGAGTCAACATAGAGAGAAAAGAGTTGACATGGAGAGAAAAGAGTCAACATAGAGAGAAAAGAGTTGACATGGAGAGAAAAGATTTGTCATTATGGAGACATGAAGATTTGACATAGAGAGAAAAGATTTGACATAGAGAGAAAAGAGTCAACATAGAGAGAAAAGAGTCAACATAGAGAAAAAATATTTGACAGAGTCCGAAATCCAAAAGATCTGACACAAAAAATGCTTTATTTTTGTTTTGTTGCGACAACAGTTAAATATAGATAGAAGATTCGACATGACGGTGACAATAGTGATCTGTGTCTATCTAATCTGCGGTCGAATGTACCTAACCTAACTCTATTAGTCCAAGATTATTTGACATAGAGAGAAAAGATTCGACATAGAGAGAAAAGATTCGACATAGAGAGAAAAGAGTCAACACGGAGAGAAAAGATTTGACATTATAGAGACATGAAGATTTAACATAGAGAGAAAAAGAGAAAAGAGTCGACATAGAGAGAAAAGAGTCGACATTATACAAACATGAAGATTCGACAAAGCAGCTAAAAACAAACATAGGATTGTCACAAGCGGACATTTATGGTCAAATGTTCCACCCATAGGCTATAGAAGAATTCTAATGTTGGCTGACTAGTAATAATAATTAATAAATATAATTATTACTAATCATACAACATTAGAATTCTTGTTTAGCTTGTGGGTGGAGTATTCGACCGGAGATGTATGATTGCGGCATTGTACAGTTTAGCGGCTTTGTCGAATCTTCATTCGACAGACACCATAAGCTATTAATGACAGATTCAACCTTAATTAATTTGGATTTTCAGACGAATGCATTTTTTAATGAATATAAATAAATAAAAACGAATTTCAGAAGTAACTAAATAATTAAATTTTTCGGACGAAAATGAAATTCCAAAACAAAATATTTCAGTGTGCACATGTCTATTATTTTGTGTATTTTCATATAAACATTTCTTTAAGTTTACATTTTTTTAATGCAATCAATAAAAGCTTATTTTCCTAAAAAAAAGGTTTTATCAAAGTACGCAATGCAGATAACAGTATCATCTTATAAAAGATAGGTAGATACATAAATACAAATCGGCATTTGTTATTGTCATGTTACATGATATTGTTTTTATTATTATGTACTGTCTCTTTAATGCCTGCCTAGTTTGTCCCTAGTGGGATTCTGTAGTTACCATGCTGCTTAGTTTTCTCCTTTTTACCTGTTGTAACTTGCATTCTACGGATCATACGACGAATAAACATCGCCAGATTTTCTTTCATGTGAGTTGTGGCTGAGTAAACTATCTGGAAAGGTCATTTGGTATGAATAATCTCATCAGGGCAATGAGCGCCATGTGCTACTGAAAACCACATTCATAGCCTTTGCAGCCGATCCAGAATAGTAAAAGAACGTATCCAGCAGCCTGCACAGAGATAACTGTGTCACAGGACAGATCATAGTGAAGTGTAAACTGTGTGTATTGCATGAGACCTCTGCATACAACCCCAGCATAGCTTGTTACAGCTCCTCACAGTATACAGACACTCTTCACTGCTACAGCCAAGTCTGTGTGCTGCAGGCCATCATGAGTGGAAAGGGCTCAGTGTGTGATGAAACACCACAGCATGCTTCACACAGAGAAAGCCAGGATGAGGACCTAGAGTCCACTGCATTGACCAAACGCTCTGTGAAACCCACTTGGAAGGTTAAAGAGAACTTTGAATCCATGAGAACTGAACTAGCAACCAGTTTGAATCAGATTTGGGATAAAATCCCCACCCACATTGATGTGATTTCATGTCCCAGACATGAGGTACTGCAACTAGAGGGCGCCATAAAGCATCTCTCTGCTTCATATGAACTGTACCAGACTACAAGCAATAAATATAAAACTATTCTGCAAAGCATCAACACTGAGGAGTCCTTAGAGCAACTTCACAATGCCCAGCTTCTTAATGAGGAAAGAGAAAGCTTTATCCAGCGAACTAAAGTAAAGGCAGAAGCAAAATTAATGCTGCCACAGGACACTGTATCTCACAAATCTGTATCCACCAGACGTTCTAAAGGTTCCTCTAGATCCCGAAGTTCAAGGTTTAGTGAACAGCTAATAAATGCCCGCGCCGAAGCAGAGGCTATCAAAGTAAAGGCCGCATATGCAAAAAAGAAAGCAGACATGGAAGCTGAGGTTGCAGTAATGGAAGCCGAGGCAGCACATCAAAAGGCAGCAGTAGAAGCTCAAACAGCACGTCAAAGGGCAGCGATTGAAGCTTTAAAGGAACAGAGCAACTACGAGGCAGCTGCAGCAAAACTAAAGGTTTTGGAACAAGCTATCGGTGCAGATGAAAACGCTAGCGAAAGGGTCAGCGTCAAGGCAGATGTAGAAGATCCTTTCGAACGCACTAAGAACTATGTTCTAAACCACGGCAGTGAACACTCAATTACCTCCATGTTTCACGGCAACGCAAGGACTTCATCTCACCATCAGGTAAAAGCTGTTCCAGCCACTTCCTACATGCAAAATCACCACAGTGCATCTCCCGACTGTCATGCTGATCCTACATATGTCGCAGAACGGCACACTAATCTGCAAGCTAGTCACCAACCTCCTGCTAACAGTACTGTTCCAGACCTTAACCCAACAATTCAGCTGAATGCCCTTGCTGCACCATATCTTCCCACGTCTCTTTACAACAATACCATAAACAACGCAATCCACAACATTCAACCAACAACCTCCTATGTAAAGTCAGAGGCAACCGATACAACAGAGTTCGTAAAGCACTTACTTCGACGTGAGCTCACCAAGTCAGGCCTAGTAAACTTTGACGACCATCCTGAAAACTACAGAAGCTGGAAAGCCGCTTTCAAAGCTATAATAGGCGGTATCGGTATTACTGCCGACCGTGAGCTGGATATGCTGATCGGGTTGCTTGGCCCACAGTCTACAGAGCGTGTCAAGAGCCTCAGGTCAGTCTACATCGACAATCCGACTGCAGGTCTCGCCGCAGCATGGGAGCGTCTAGAACAGACTTATGGTAGTCCTGAAGCCATAGAGAGTGCATTGCTCAAACGATTGGAAAATTTCCCAAAGATATCTGGTAAGGACAATAAAGAGTTCCAGAGACTCAGTGACCTTCTTCTCGAAGTCCAGCTCGCCAAAACTGACCCTAAGCTACCTGGCCTCAGTTACCTGAACACTGCTCGAGGAGTTAACCCTATCATTTGCAAGCTTCCGCATGGCCTACAAGAAAGGTGGATCCAAGTTGGGTCATCATACAAACGGGAAAACAAGGTTTCCTTTCCCCCGTTCTCCTACTTCTGCGATTTCGTCAGGAACATTGCTGACACCAAGAACGATCTTAGTTTTGCATTCGGTGAGTTCAATACTCCCTCACCTAAGGGGGACGACCTACATACTAGCTACAGGAACCACAGAGGTCCCGTATCTGTTAGGAAGACAGACATTATCCCCACTCCCGCCTTAGCTCCCGCCTCAAACAAGAGCGGCAAGATCGAAAACCCAAACCGATTATGTCCCATCCACAAGAAGCCTCATCCCCTCAAAAAATGTATCGGTTTTAGGAAGAAGCCCCTACAAGAACGAAAAGAACTGCTAAAGACTTTTGG
This sequence comes from Rana kukunoris, assembly GCA_029574335.1. Taxonomy (NCBI): domain Eukaryota; kingdom Metazoa; phylum Chordata; class Amphibia; order Anura; family Ranidae; genus Rana; species Rana kukunoris. The sequence goes on along the minus strand of CM056049.1, from coordinate 40,666,069 downwards.
GGTATGTTATAGATGCTGTGCTTCCACCGACCACTTTGCCAAGGAATGTAAAATCCCTATCAAGTGCACAGAGTGCGGTTCCGAGGACCATGTGCAAGCACTCCATCCCCTTGAGTCCAATCCTTCACAACCTGCAAACCTTTCTCCTGGGCAGAATCACAGCGGGAAGAGTACAGATCAGGTACCTAATTCCACCATGGTATTTTCTTCATGCACTGAAGTCTGTGGGGAAGACCACTGTGACAAGTCTTGTGCTAAAATATGCCTAGTGAATATTCATCACAAGGATCAGCCAGAAAAGACTTTAAGGGTGTATGCTATCTTAGATGATCAAAGCAATCGATCACTTGCCCGATCAGAACTGTTCGATCTATTTTGCATAAAAGGAGGGGTTCACCCTTACACCTTAGGCACTTGTAGTGGAACTACAGAGGTTTTTGGAAGAAGGGCCCATGGATTTATTGTGTCCTCCCTAGAAAACAACCTACAATTACCCTTACCTACACTTGTAGAGTGTAACCAGATACCAGCCAACAAAGGAGAAATACCTACACCAGAAGTTGCCTTCTACCACCCTCACCTAAGGTCAATAGCAAGTGAAATCCCACCACTTGACAAAGATGCTAATATCCTTCTTCTGCTGGGAAGAGATATTCTAAGGATCCACAAGGTACACAGACAGGTCAGCGGACCTCCAGAGGCCCCATTCGCCCAGTACCTAGACTTAGGCTGGGTCATCATAGGCAACGTCTGTATAGGCAAAATGAAAAGGCCTACTAACATTTCTTCATTCAAGACAAATGTATTGCCAAATGGTCGTAATACTCACTTTGAGCCATGCCCACATCACTACTGGGTAAAGGAGAAGGTAACTAGCTGCAAGTTGCAACATTGCAACACAAACCTTTCCTGCACCTACGATGACAGCTTTGGTTCTACAGTTTTCAATGTAAGCAGTGAAGATGACATGTTAGCTCCTTCGGTAGAAGACAAAGAATTCCTTAAAGTAATGGACAATGAGTTCTTTCAGGAAGATTCCAATAGCTGGGTAGCACCCCTACCCTTTCGCCTCCCGAGAGAGAAGCTACCTAACAATCTACATCAAGCAGTTAAAAGATTCTCCGCCTTAAAGCGTACCTTAAGCAGGAAGCCAGAGATGGAAAGACATTTTGTGGACTTCATACAGAATATCTTTGATAGGGGCCATGCCGAACCCGCACCCCTGTTGAAAGAAGGAGAAGAATGCTGGTACCTCCCTTCCTTCGGTGTGTATCACCCACGAAAGCCAGACCAAATCAGAGTTGTCTTTGACTCCAGTGCCCAACACGAAGGCTTCTCACTTAACAACATGCTCCTCACAGGGCCCAACTTGAACAACAGCCTCATTGGAGTCCTAATTCGCTTTCGTCAAGAACCTGTAGCGGTGATGGCCGACATTCAACAAATGTTCCACTGCTTTATCGTCAAGGAAGATAACAGGAATTACCTCAGGTTTCTATGGCACAAGGACAACGACATCAACAAAGAGGTAATTGATTACCGAATGAGAGTGCATGTCTTTGGGAACAGCCTTTCTCCAGCTGTAGCAATCTATGGACTAAAAAAGACAGCTCAGCTTGGAGAAGCTGAGTATGGATCAGACGCTCGTCAATTTGTTGAAAGGAACTTTTACGTAGACGACGGACTCAAGTCCTTTCCTACTGCTAAAGAAGCAATTGATCTTCTTACTAGAACAAAGGAGATGCTATCTGTAGCAAACTTGAGACTTCACAAAATTATATCTAACAGCCAAGAGCTAATGAATGCATTTCACCCTGAGGACTATGCTGCCAGTGTGAAAGACCTTGACCTTGGGTCAGACACGCCCCCTATGCAGAGAAGTCTAGGTCTGCTGTGGAACACCAAAGAAGACACATTCACCTTTCAAGTGTCAACCTGTGACAAACCCTTCACCAAGAGAGGAGTCTTGTCCATAGTGAACAGCATCTACGACCCACTGGGATTTATAGCCCCAGTCACCACCCAAGGTAAGATGCTATTAAGACAGCTTACTACTGATAACATAGATTGGGAGACTCCGTTACCTATTGAGAAACAACAAAGATGGGAGAAATGGAGAGGTTCTCTGAAGACACTAGAACAGCTCCAAATTCCACGTTACTATGCTCCAGTCTCCATCTCAGCCGCTGTGCGGAGGGAAGTCCATATTTTCTCAGATGCATCAGTTGAAGCTATAGCTGCTGTGGCCTATTTGAAGACCTCAGGACTTAAAGGAGACATACACTGCAACTTTGTTATAGGCAAGACAGAGCTAACACCAAAACCTGCACATACCATACCCAGACTTGAACTTTGTGCAGCTGTGCTAGCAGTGGAAATAGCCGAAGTCACAAAGAGTGAAATGGACATTAAAATTGATTCCATGTTGCAGGACCACAAGTCTTCACTATTGACTCATGAGACTTTGAGTACCTTTCTTTCAGAAGTATCCGCCATCATTAATGCAAGGCCTCTAGTACCTGTATCTTCCGATCCTGATGCTCCAATGGTCCTTACCCCAGCCACACTCCTTACTCAGAAGGTTGGAACTACCGTGATATCTTCTGCCGAGATTGACCCAAGGGATATCTATAGGCGTCAATGGAAACGGGTGCAACACCTAGCCAACGTGTTTTGGCATCGCTGGAGAAAGGAGTACCTACATACCCTTCAAAGCCGTTCCAAATGGCAAACACCCAAGCCTAACCTCAAAGTTGGCGACCTTGTTCTTCTAAAAGATAGAGAAGTCTGTCGCAATGAGTGGCCTATGGGTCTTGTAACAAGCGTAACACCCAGCGATGACGGAAAGGTTCGAAAGGTTGAGATTAAGATAACCAAAGGAGGTTCCGCTCGGACTTTCTCATGACCAATCACTGAATTGGTGCTTCTTCTCCCAAGTGAGTGACTTATGCAGGAGTACCGGCTATACCCGCTATGGCGGGGAGAATATCACTATCACTATTGACTGTGCTGCTGTTGAAGTCCCACGATTATAGCGATAGACTACAGGACTCAAGCCATCTGTCTTTTGGACTTCATGTTTAGTTGTTCATTTACTGCATACCTTCTTGTTTTTGCGGGTATCTCGTATCTATGGTTTACACACCAGTTTTACTTTAACGTTTCTTCCCCTACAGGTTCAAGTTGGACTTCTTGACATTGGGACTTATCTTTACATATGTAATAGACTTTGAAATCTAAAGATTTCAGGCGGGGAGTGTCATGTTACATGATATTGTTTTTATTATTTTGTACTGTCTCTTTAATGCCTGCCTAGTTTGTCCCTAGTGGGATTCTGTAGTTACCATGCTGCTTAGTTTTCTCCTCCCCCTTCTCTTCTGTATCAGTCATTTTATGCTGTACATTCATGTGACCTGTATGTTCCTCTTATACCTGCATGGAAGAATCGTTCTTTTACCTGTTGTAACTTGCATTCTACGGATCATACGACGAATAAACATCGCCAGATCTTCTTTCATGTGAGTTGTGGCTGAGTAAACTATCTGGAAAGGTCATTTGGTATGAATAATCTCATCAGGGCAATGAGCGCCATGTGCTACTGAAAACCACATTCATAGCCTTTGCAGCTGATCCAGAATAGTTATAAATGTGTAAAATACAACTCATGCATAGGCATAAACAAACAGCAAGAACAGTAAAAACAATGATTAAGCCTAACATCCGAGGAGGATTTGTATAACCGGTTAGACAAAATGAAAGCTCTTCTGTAATGGAATTTATGAGGGGTGATATTTTTTTTGCAATAAAAGTTTTATTGAGTCAGAAAAAAAAATCAGGTACATCCTTATATACAACCATAACAACATAACTCAATATAGTCATCAAAGGTGTATAAACCAACAACTTAGGTAAGCTATACAGCAATCAATATATACCAAGTAAATTCACCACTTGCCGACCGCCACACACACACATATACATCGACAGAATGGCACGGACAGGCAAATGGGCGTACAGGTACGTCCCTTTAAATTTGCCGTTGTGTGGCGACCCTGCCGCAAGCTCGATGTCCTCGATGTCCGCTGGTGTCGTGTCACGGAGCTGAAGAACGGGGAGATGTCACAGGCCCCCCCAAGCAAATTGAGCACCAGCCACCACTGGTTGTGCCCTTTATTTTGTAGAGATTTTCTCACTTCCTGCAGCTTTTCTCAGAGAAAGGAAGTCAAGTGTAATCTCTCCATTGGGATGCAAATTAGAAATATTAAATTGACGGGGATTAAACTTGTCCTTCAAAACAGTAAAAAAAATATATAAAAAATATTGGCTATACATATACAGGTACTTAAAAAACACCTCCGTTCGTACTTAGTATATTCAGTAAAATTATCAGTCTGTAATAGCTAGCATAATCATTATTAAATCTTGAGCCTCACAATGTGAAGTCATCCAATTTCTGTTTGCAAATTAGGTTTATTTTTTGCTGCATTCCCATGAAAGATCACCTGTACATTCTATGTGGTTTAGAACTGCGAGCGTGTCTTGAAATACTTTAATATACATAATTACACATTCTTCTTAAATTAGAGGTGATTTACAGTAATAGAATGATCTCCCACAAAGTAATACCGCATGAATGTGAAACACTTAACACAGAACATTGCAACCTACGTGTTTTATTGTTATTATTTTAGTAGCTGTATGAAATATTTCTGGATTTTTTTTTTTTTTTTTATATAGAAGACTTGTTCCACTACCTACAATTAAAAATCGATGAAAGCAAACACAGGCAATTAATTTCAAAGCAAGTGAACATTTTATCGACGGTGAAGGAAAGTGCTCCGCTGTGACACCTGCCACTAAGGGAGAGGCTAAATGAATTTCTCGCAGTCTCCTGGCTTATTTTGTTAGCGTTGCCATAGACCGCAGGAGGCACCTTACAGTTTCAAGTGTCTTTTGTCATGTATAATAATTGCTATTGCATTCACACTTCAGTATTAAGAGCAACTTAAAACAACAGCAGATATTGTTGAGGAGCTCCAGTCACAAAAAAAATATATTTTAACAATTATAATGGAATTGAGTATTTGGCTTTATGGCTGATGTAATAAAAAATAACCGTTTACAAACCCAACCTCCTTAGACTAGGTCACCCTAAGGTATATAAACAGGATTTTTTTTTAGGAAAGGTACCTTCATTCAAAATAAATAAATAAATAATATATTAAATATAATATATATAATAAAATAATAGATAGATAGATAGATAGATAGATAGATAGTAAATTCTATCTATCTATCTATCTATCTATCTATCTATCTATCTATCTATCTATCTATCTATCTATCTATCTATCTATCTATCTATCTATCTATCTAACTGTCTAGCTCCTGCCAAGGATGGAATGGGGTATTCCAGGCAACAGAATCAGGAGACAGCCAGTGATACAACTATAGCTGCTGTCTTTTATACCGAGCCGGAGGGACGCCGGTGCATGCGCAGTGTCCTTTTTCCGCACATCAATATGTATCGGGAGGAGGGAGGAAGTGTGTGTGCGGCCCAACGTAGGTACATGCCGTGCGTCATTCCACAGTGACCAGCAGTGGAGGTGTGGTCCAGGTTTACTCCAACGTCATTACAGCTCCACCGTGGGACACGCCCACAATCCTCGTCATCCCCATACAGGCACAGGGGGCCCGGCATATCAAGGCACACAGCGATGCAAGCCTACAAAGGGGAAAACCCCATCACACAACACAGAAGGAAAGGGGATCAGGGGTCACTATATGGGTGGATGTCAAAACATCACCATATGTTCCCAAAATAGCCCATCTCCCAGGCATATTAAAAGTATTTATTATTCGTCCTGATCAAACTGTAGGAACCGCTGGTGTCATATGTGGCATATAAGATGAACGTTTTCCCAGAAAGACGGGTGTCTGTGCACACCAGACTTTAAGACTTCTTTTAAACTGCATAATTGTGAGTGCAATACTACTTTATATACTCAAGTATAAGCTGAGTATATAAGCTTATACTTGAGTCACCTTTTTTGCGCCTGATCTCCTGGACATTGGGGACACAGTACCGGGTAAATTGGGGACCCGATACTGGGTACCGATAACTTGGCACACGTGTAGTTCCACTCTTCCTCTACAAGTGTGCAAAGTTTGTTGTCCAGGGGACCTATGGCCGGGAAGCACCTATTTTTCAAACCGGGCACCCTTTCCATAGACACCCATGTTAAACGGTAATTTTTCCAGTGAATTTGGGGACCGGGTACTGGCCAGTCGTAGGACCCCACACTTGGCACACATATAGCCCCACTCTTCCTATACAAGTTTGCAAAGTTTGTTGTTTGGGGTACCTACGGCATGGGAGCACTTATTTTTCAAAGACGGCACCCCTTCCATAGACTCCCATGTTAAATGTCAGTCTAGTCATGGGTACAGTGCGGCATGGGCATAGTGAGGCATGGGCACAGTGAGGCATGCACATGGACACAGTGAGGCAAAGTGAGGCAAGCAGATGGAGACCCTAGGCTTATACTCGAGTCAATACATTTTCCCATTTTTTTAGTGGTAAAATTAGGTGCCTTGGCTTATATTCAGGTCGGCTAATACTCAAGTTAATACGGTATATGTTTCTAAGAAATCTTTTATACGTTAATGCACTATATGGAGCGTTTATATCTTTTATGTATTGTGTGCATCTGCTGATGGTTCATTGGTTGAGAGTCACTGCTTAGGATCCGTGCTTGTGTTTACTGGTTCTTGGAGAAAGCTGATTGACTACAGGCATTCTTTGCTCCTCTGTCATGGGGGATCATGGCAAGCTGGTAAGAAGTAATTTCTGCTGATTGGTGGTGGATTCAACATGGTTGCTTTTTGATACGACATTTCACAATCATATGGACTTTCTTTCACAGAGTACTGGTGTTTGGCTTGATTTAGTAAAGTTATATATATATATATATATATATATATATATATATATATATATATATATATATATATATATATATATATATACTGTATATATATATATACACACTAATTATCCTTTTTTTCAATTTAATTCTATTGTATTCATTTTTTATAAATTTATCACATTATTCAAAGATGGGACATTTATTTGTTTTACTAATGGTGATTTAACTGTAAGTTTACAACTACTACTATTATCTATGTGCATAAACAGCCAGTTGGGAAGTGGTGTGACTTGGCATTGGTGAAGTAAGACCCTAGTAGTGAAGGTGCTTGTGTGCTTAGGTTCCCTCCCTAGCAACCATAACCCCAATACTGGAGCCAAGTCGCTGCCTGGCAGTCATTGAACATGCAGTGAGGCCTCGGGAGAAGAATTTTCACAGGTGTTGTACAAGAGTTCAGCTTCCTAGTATTCAAGAGCAACATATGGATCAATGTCACTGGGAGTGGGGTGACGGGTTAGTGGAAAGAAAGAAGAGTTATGAAGTGTATTGAGGAACTGCCACTATAGTGTAAAGAGTGTACTGATTTAAAGAACTGTGAAACGGGTTATATTATTTGTGTTCTTTTGGAGAAGCTTTATTTTTCAGTTGGAGTTCTACCTTAACACTGGCACTAGTGAGCGTTCTCTCCGGTTTCTCGTATGGGTACAGTGAGACTTGTCCACAAACAGCTTACACAAGCTCTCAGTTTTCTCTGCTGTACTCCAAGAACTCCACCAAGGTCTTTTGAAACAAACAAGTATATCAGGTGAAATTTCAGTAAATTACTAATTTCTCTTTCAATGGATGTAATAGGGTAGATGTGGTCATGTAGGCCGTTTTTCTCAATCAGGATCCCATGGCACCCTGGGAGCTGATTAGGTTTCTGCAGGGTGCCATGAGCACAGGACCCAGTTTAACTTGGATCAGCATCATGACTTGCCATGGTGTTGGCGGACAAAACTGCCAGCACTATAAAAAACAATGATGTTCTAGGGCCTGGACTCGAGGCATCATTTGCTGCTTTGATGACATTGGCCGGGTCACTCACAGAACAACAAGGCATGACTCTGACACAGGGCAGGCAGCATGTATGGCTGCACATAGCATTTAGGTGAAGATGGAAATTTAAATCTTCCAGATCTCCTGCATCTGCCGCCCTCTGCAGCGCTGCTATAGCCAAAAGGTAGGGCTCAGAGGTGAGAAGTGGACTGTGAGATTGGTGGCCTCTGTGATGGAGGACTGTATGACTTGGGGATTCTATGAAGGGGGACTCTGACATGAAGGGGTGACTCTGATGGTAAGGAAGGGGGTCTTTGACACGATGAGGGGCCTCTGAAGTGAAGAGGGGACTTTGACATAAAGGGAACCTCTGATGTCAATGGGGGCTTCTGATATGAAGTTCGTTTCGTCAAGGCCATTACTTGCATTGACCAGGGCTCAGGTTTGATAAGTAACATTTTGTACATTTTAGACTGGGGTGCCTTGAGATTTTGCATACTTTCCTTTTAAGGGTGTGTGTCTGAAAAAAAAGTTAAGAACACCACTATAGATTAAGATAGATATGCTGCAGTATTTTTATCACCAAACTTTCTTGAAGTTCTATTACAAATATTTCTTTTCTCGGGAAAGCAGATTCATGCATTACAAATTACCATTGAACAACACACGATGGAGGGTCAAAAGGTTCCAGCACAATCACCTATTGAAATGGTTTACGCGGGTTGACTTCAAGGCTTCTCTAGCTATCCTGAATGAAGCAATCCCGCTATCACTCTTCAGTACACAAATCCATAACATATTAATGGTAAAAACATCAGAGGAATATCAGGGAGGCAATAACATCTATCAACTTTTATTACTCAATGCAAGAATCTTGTCACATTACCAAACACGCTTTAAATCTCCCCTGCTAAACTCTATTTCAGCAGTCCGCTCCAGCGGGTGACGGAAAGAAATATAGTGTACCGCTAGGATTTTATTTCGCCTCATATATCAATAAAGGTATTTTTGTTTCAAGCTCTGTATACTTGTTAAAGCTGAAGATACTTTGTAATTAAGTAAACCCAGGACAAAATAGAGACTGGTTTAAGGCCATATTCACACTTGCAAGTGAGGACTACTGTGATTACCCATGGGTGACTCAGCGGCACTTTCCTAGGATTAGCTGCGGAAGCTTCATACAAAGCAATAAGAGGCTGACAGTGCCCTACCTATTTGTAGCCGTTTGCATGTAATTGGTCATTTATCGATTACCTACAGATGATCAGCCCTGATCTAATGTCTAAACCCTAAGTGAAAATGTCCAAATTGGGAACAATTCGCCAGCCAGTGTCATGTCACTGACCTTTTTGTGTACCGAATTTTGCTCATCTCTGACTATTCCTGTGTACCTGTGACCCTGACCTTTGGCCTGTTCCTTGGTTATCCTCGTCTGCCTGTTGCCCTGACCTTGGCTTACCCATCACTATCCCTTGTGTGCTCTGTGGCTGCTTCCCCTCTCTCCCTACGGAGCGTGACCTGGGGGACCCCAGGGGCCGCCACCTGGGTTCAGTTGCAGCGAAGGCCATCCTTACCACTAGAGGCTCTGGTGAACACCTGCTGGACCTTAGACTTCGCACCCTGGGGTATCTTGGGCTCACCTTTTCTGTCCATCTGCAGCAGTCGGCTATTAGGTTCACTACCTTGCGGTGCACCCCTGTCTCCAATGGGGTGGATCTGTCACCTGGCCACAGGTGACCTGACAGTCATACTGGTCCCTGGAAGTTCAACATAGCACCTCATGGCAAATAACTCTCTGAGGATCTGAAAAAAAAATTGTTGCTCAACATAAAGATGGCCTAGGCTATAAGAAGATTGCCAAGACCCTGAAACTGAGCTGCAGCACAGTGGCCAAGAGTGCTGCAAAGGTGGTGGAAGTCTCATAGTCTGGGGCTGCATGAGTGCTGCCGACACTGGGGAGCTACAGTTCATTTAAAAGTCTGAATCACTATTAATTCACAAACAAGTGTAAATCACTATTAATTATCAATCATTAGATTTCAAACAGCTACTGCAAAGTCACAATAATAGTTATTTAAATCTTTGGCGCAAGTTTTTTTTATCACATATAAAGAGGAAAAATACAGTGAGTGGCAGGTTTGTGGATGAAATGCCTTGTTAATTTCAGAGGTCAGAGGAGAATGGGCAGATGATAGAAAGGCAATAGTAAATCAAATAACCACTTGTTACACCCAAGGTATGCAGAACACCATCTCTGAATGCACAACACATCAAACCTTGAAGCATATGGGCTACAGCAGCAGGAGATCACACCGGGTGCCACTCCTGTCAGCTAAGTACAGGAAACTGAGGCTTCAATTCACACAGGCTCGCCAAAATAGTACAAAAGAAGGAAGGAGAACTTCCACTCAAATCGCTTAGGCAATCAGAGTAGCAGTGGGAGCAGGTACCTGTCAAAACCAGGTACCCGTTCCCAAAAACTTGGCAAAAAAAAGTGCCGTGTGTTAAAGAGAAGCAGGTTGAGGATGCCTTAAAACAGAACTTTCTCTTTTGGGCAAAGCTTCACTTTAACTGTAATGGCTACATGTGGCAGTATCCCCCCTTTGTTAGTCCCAAACAGTGTTGACTACTCACTACTACTGTCCTCGCTTGCTCCCGTGCCTCTTCCGTGTGTTTTCACAGTATCCTTCCAGCACCTGAGCTACAGCCCAAGGCAAGACACCCCCCCCCCCAGACTAGGGGGCACCCCTGAGGGCCACTGCCAGCCTCCTTAACACTGTATCTCTATCTTTCACCCGACTGCTCCTGGTGGCATGTCCCTTGTCTATTTTTTGGCGTTTTCTCAGGCCCTGCTAGCCCACTGCTGAGGATTGGCAGAGGCCCCTTAAATATTCAAGGCAGCTCATTCTAACACCCACCCTCTAGTTCTAGAAGATTCTCCAACCTTCCAGACCATGGGGGAGACACCAGAGAGCTGCCAGGATGAGTCACCCAGCGCTGAACTCTAATGAAACCTGACCCAATAAAGACTCACTAGCCTAAAATGTGAGTCAGAGGGCCAGATTTTTAAAGGAGATACGACAAGGTATCTCCAGATACGTCGTCGTATCTCTGTTTTTGTGGCGTCGGATCTATGCACCTGATTCTTAGGCCGCGTACACAAGATCAAATCTATCTGCTGAAAACAGACCGTCTCAGCAGACAGATTCGATCGTGTGTATAGCATAGCATTGGGGGTGTTGGGTATGGAATGTATAGTACAGCATTTAAGGTCTGGGGTATGGAATGTATAGCAGAGCATTCAGAGTCTGGGGTATGGAATGTATAGCACAGCGTTCAGGGTCTGGGGTATGGAATGTATAGCACAGCGTTCAGGGTCTGGGGTATGGAATGTATAGCAGAGCATTCAGGGTCTGGGGTATGGAATGTATAGCACAGCCTTCAGGGTCTGGGGTATGGAATGTATAGCAGAGCATTCAGGGTCTGGGGTATGGAATGTATAGCAGAGCATTCAGGGTCTGGGGTATGGAATGTATAGCAGAGCATTCAGGGTCTGGGGTATGGAATGTATAGCACAGCCTTCAGGGTCTTGGGTATGGAATGTATAGCACAGCCTTCAGGGTCTGGGGTATGGAATGTATAGTGCAGCCTTCAGGGTCTGGGGTATGGAATGTATAGCACAGCATTCAGGGTCTGGGGTATGGAATGTATAGCACAGCATTCAGGGTCTGGGGTATGGAATGTATAGCAGAGCATTCAGGGTCTGGGGTATGGAATGTATAGCACAGCCTTCAGGGTCTGGGGTATGGAATGTATAGCAGAGCATTCAGGGTCTGGGGTATGGAATGTATAGCAGAGCATTCAGGGTCTGGGGTATGGAATGTATAGCAGAGCATTCAGGGTCTGGGGTATGGAATGTATAGCACAGCCTTCAGGGTCTGGGGTATGGAATGTATAGCTTAGCCTTCAGGGTCTGGGGTATGGAATGTATAGTGCAGCCTTCAGGGTCTGGGGTATGGAATGTATAGCACAGCATTCAGGGTCTGGGGTATGGAATGTATAGCACAGCATTCAGGGTCTGGGGTATGGAATGTATAGTGCAGCATTCTTAGTACAGATTATGGAATGAATAGTATAGTGTTCTGGATGTGGGATATGGAAAATATAGTAGAGCGTTCAGGGTCTGTTGTATGGAATGTATATTATGGCCCGGATTCACAAATCACTTACGCTGACGTATCTACAGATATGCCGCGTAAGTGCAAATATGCGCCGTCATATCTATGCGCCGGACTCAGAAACCAAGATACTCCAGAAAATAGGCTTCATCCGACCGACGTAACTTGCCTACGTCGGCGTATGGTGGGCGCATAGTTACGCTGAACGTATTTGGCGCACCCATTGATTTGCTATGCACATGCAAATGAGGGAGATACGCCAATTCACGAACGTACGTGCGTCCGACGCATTGGGCGTAAAGTCATACGTCCGGTGAAAAGTTATGCCCCATAAAGGAGGTGTAAGTCAGCAGCATCCATGCTGGGAACAGAAGCCGATGTATTTTACGTAGGACGTGAATAGGGCTGGGCGTAGGTTACGTTAACACCGTAGGCAGTGATCCGACGTATCTTAGGGAGTAGTTCTGACGTGATTCTGAGCATGCGCACTGGGATGCATCCACGGGATGGCACATGCGCCGTTCGTTATACATATCTGTCTGGCGCTCGGCCCATCATTTGCATGGGGTCACGCCTCATTTGCATGTCTCACGCCCACTTCCACATACGCAGGCTTACGCCTCGGAAACCCAGCACAGTTTTGGCAGCACTGGCTTTGTGAATATTATATTAGATACGCTACGGCGCCATAAATATGCGCCAATGTATGTGAATCCATAGGGTGTGGGGCATATCACAAATAACAGTATTGCTGCAGTCAAGGGAAGATTACAGTATGGCGGGCTGTGTTTTAGTGCAATTTTTAACATACTAAAGTGCAGCAGTCCTGTTTTACATATCAGTAATGTACTTTTGCATAAAATTACCGATAGGCTGCTGTGAAAGCACAACAGGTATGATTGCCCCGGGTTAAGACGCAGCCCCTGCCAATTTACTGGAATAATTTAAGGTCCTCTTTCTGGGGAAACCCACAGCAGATGGAAAGGGATCATTAATGCAGATCTCGCTACTTTTATAAAATCCAGTCCTACGGAAGGAACTCACAACCAGGATTTACATGCAGTTGTCAGACCGGCTGTATTTCACTATGGCAGTCTCCCTGTATGGTGCCTCTAAATCTGTAACTGCAGGGTCACCACAGGCAACACACTTAATATAATCAACCTGACCTGACCTAAAACATTTCCAAGGTAACGACAATGAAAGCACCTTGTGATGCCTGCAAGGAAGCACATTTATCTTTGTATGGATCCCTGTGTTCCTGTGGATCTCTTTAAAGTCAGTATTATGTCCCTTCCTCTCTTGGAACAATGTCCCAACCCCATCATTCAACTGTCACAAGGCAAAGCCTCCATTCCCCACTAATGTTCTGGTATTGGCAGCTGAAGAGAAACTTTTAACTGCAAGCGGGTACATTTATGTACTGCAGAACAGATATTGCATGTCCTTCACAATAAAGAGCCTACCTGCTCATATTTTGTTACATTTAGACCTTAGTTCCACTTTAACCACTTAAGACCCGGACCATTATGCAGCTAAAGGACCTGGCCAATTTTTGCGATTCGGCACTGCGTCGCTTTAACTGACAATTGCGCGATCGTGCGACGTGGCTCCCAAACATAATTGGCGTCCTTTTTTCCCCACAAATAGAGCTTTCTTTTGGTGGTATTTGATCACCTCTGCGATTTTTATTTTTTGCGCTATAAACAAAAATAGAGCGACAATTTTGAAAAAAAATGCAATATTTTTTACTTTTTGCTATAATAAATATCCCCCAAAAATATATAATTTTTTTATTTATTTTTTGCTCAGTTTAGGCCGATACGTATTCTTCTACCTATTTTTGGTAAAAAAAAATCACAATAAGCATTTATCGATTTATTTGCGCAAAATTTATAGCGTTAACAAAATAGGGGATAGTTTTATTGCATTTTTATTAATTTTTTTTTTTTACTACTAATGGCGGCGATCAGCGATTTTGTTCGTGACTGCGACATTATGGTGGACACTTCGGACAATTTTTGTCACATTTTTGGGACCATTGTCATTTTCACAGCAAAAAATGCATTAAAAATGCATTGTTTACTGTTAAAATTACAATTGTAGTTTGAGAGTTAACCACAAGGGGGCGCTGTAGGGGATATGTGTGACCTTATATGTGTTTCTAACTGTAGGGGGGTGTGGCTGTAGGTGCAACATCATTGGTTGTGTATCCCTATAAAAGGGAACACACAATCAATGATGGCGCCACAGTGAAGAAGGGGAAGCTGTGTTTACACATAGCTCTCCCCGTTCTTCAGCTCCAGGGACCGGATTGCGGGACTCCAGCGGCGATCGGGTCCTGCGATCACGGAGCCTCAGGCCGGGTGGCGGGTGCGCGCCCACGACCCACGGCTGTGCACTTAAAGTGGAGGTACCTGTACGTGCATGTGCCCAGCCGTGCCATTCTGCCAATGTATATGTGCAGGAGGCGGTCCTTAAGTAGTTAAAGGAGTTGTAAAAGAAAAAATGTTTTTGCCTAAAATTAATGTCTGCAAGGTAGACAGACAGAATAGTGTAATGATTTTGTTAAAAACTAGTAAATACCTATTAAATTCCTTCATCTATATCACCTCCGGCGTTCTAGTTTCTGTTCTCTCATTCACTTCCTGGTTTGCGGCGCTCGTTCATGTAAGAACTACATTTCCCAGTATGCATTGCGGCACGCCCAGTAATTCACACCTCCTTGAAGTCTCTAACACGTAGAGAGCGTCCTGACGCACAGATGTAGTTCCAACAATAGAATCCGTCTAATCTCAGAGCAGGTGAAGACCACAAACAACCAAATTTGCATAACTGAGCAGAATAAATACTTAGACATGAGAGAATGTATGAAAGGTTTGACCAGTTGTGGTTCGGCTAATCCTCCAAAAATTGGAATTTCCAAACCAGAATTCCCATTGAAGTCAGAAGGAATTTGAATATGGTTCCAAAAAGTGAGTATTATAGAGCAGCAAAGGGTGCCAAACTGTCCTTGTGGCACTGGAAGTCAAGCTAAGGGTGTTCAGACAACAGCACAAGCTCAGCTAAGGCAACCTTTGGTCCTGCCCCCCTGAAGTCTTTTGATAATTCAAATTGCAAAAATAACAAATTTGGCTTAGTACATCCAAGTAATGAAATCACCTGATGAAGGCCCCTGATGAAGTCACATGACTGTGACGATACATGTAGGGACGTACAGGCACCGGAAGTGACACGGGGGAGCTCGCCGCACGTGGATTTGTAACCATCTGCTTGTTTTTTAATGATCTGAGGCTCCGTGACCGTGGACACGGGACTCGTGGACTGGATCGCCGCCGGAGTCCCGCGACCGGTCCCTGGAGCTGAAGAACGGGGAGAGGTGTGTGTAAACACGCCTTCCCCGTTCTTCACTGTGGCAGTGTCATTGATCGTCTGTTCCCTGATATAGGGAAAGGCGATCAATGACGTCACAAATCCAGCCCCGCCCCCCTACAGTTATAAACACATATGAGGTCACACTTAACCCCTTCAGCGCCCGCTTGTGGTTAACTCCCAAACTGCAATTGTCATTTTCACAGTCAACAATGCATTTTTATAGCACTTTTTGGTGTGAAAATTACAATGGTCTGAAAAATGTGTCAAAATTGTCCGATGTGTCTGCCATAATGTCGCAGTCACGAAAAAAATCGCTAGTAGTAAAAAAAAAAATATTAATAAAAATGCAATAAAACTATCCCCTATTTTGTAAACGCTATAAATTTTGCGCAAACCAATCGATAAGCGCTTATTGTGATTTTTTTTTTTACCAAAATTAGGTAGAAGAATACGTATCGGCCTAAACTGAGGAGAAAAAACGATTTTTTATATATTTTTGGGGGATATTTGTTATAGCAAAAAGTAAAAAATACTGTTTTTTTTTTTTCAAAATTGTGGCTCTATTTTTGTTTATAGCGCAAAAAATAAAAAACACAGAGGTGATCAAATACCACCAAAAGAAAGCTCTATTTGTGGGGTAAAAAGGACGCCAATTTTGTTTGGGAGCTACGTCTCGTGACGGCGCAATTATCAGTTAAAGCGACACAGTGCCGAATCGCAAAAAGGGGCCTGGTCCTTTACCTGCATATTGGTCCGGGTCTTAAGTGGTTAAACGTTAACTTTTGCCAAACATATTACACTATTTTGGGATTCCCTTACTTCCTTTCCCCTGCTACCATTCATGCAGTTTATATGGAGATATTGTGCCTAGCAGACGAGTTAGCTGCGTTTGAACACCCAGGAACCAGACCCTCATCCACCTAAGGACCTCACAGGCAGGACTACGCTGGACCTCCCCAGGCTTTATATACATATACTGTAACCTCACAGCAGTGAGATAAGAGGCCACCTATCACCTCAGGGGAAGACACAGAAGAGTCACCACCCCACATCCATCACTGTTTATGTGTCACCTGCATTTGACAATATATTGTCACATTCAAGGACCTATCACGTTTCACCCATGCACACCCCATGCACATTTATGTGACCATCACTTTATACCATGATTGTGTTCTATGATCATTCCATTCATGGTTTTTGCATGTTTGTTTTCATGCCATTACCCTTCAGATGACGTTTTTGTTACCTTTCAGTCGTTTTTTTTTTCTATTCAAGCATTATTTTGAGTTTACTCATATGTAGCAATCTTTTGCACATTCATTATCTGTCACTTGCACTTGGATTATTTATACTATTTATGTTATTATGTGATTTTAGTGGATCATTTCCACATCTATTAGTCATTTCAACCAACAGCTCAGCACTATTCGTTTTTCCCAATGAAATCACAAGGGCACACAGGGTCATACATACAGGGGCCATGGGGGTTGCCATTTTCAACCCAGATACATGCCCCCCCCCCCCCCGTACACCTGGATAGGGGAACAGAGGGGGTGGCAGCATGATCCCTGAACTGATCCCTCTATGTAGTAGCTGGATGCC
Source organism: Rana kukunoris (assembly GCA_029574335.1). Classification (NCBI taxonomy): domain Eukaryota; kingdom Metazoa; phylum Chordata; class Amphibia; order Anura; family Ranidae; genus Rana; species Rana kukunoris. Next base: position 40,648,944 of record CM056049.1, on the reverse strand, counting down.
CGCTTCCCCTCCTCTCCCTCTTGCAGCTGCAGAAGGGAAATGGGAGGCATTGGTTCCTCTCCATGCCACTCCTGTTGCCTCCCTTACCCCCTTTCCTTCTGCCATGGGCCCCTTTGTGCTTCCCTGGCCCCCACCCCCCGCAGCGCTGCCAGGCTTCCCCCTTCCCCGGCTGCTGCGGGGGATCTGTCAGGATGGAGAGCGGAGAAGGGGATGGTAAATGTGTCATTTACCGGCCCTTTTTCGTCATAATAAATAGAGTCAGTAATCGTTACTGATCACTGACTCATAGCTGGGGTATACCAAACTGAGTTTACTATGCTTCAATTTAGGAATGAATGGCAAGCTCTATGCAGCGATATTCTTGTTTATTCATTCTGAGACTGCAGAGATAAGGGACTGATAAATTTGTCCTCAGTTTCTTTCTCTCTCTCAAAAGTGAGACAGCAGGAGTCTGTTTAGATCCCTAATGTTGCACAAAAGCCCCCAATGGGGTACTAAAAACATGTAAAAAAAAATTAAAATATATATACAGTGCAGAAAATAAGTATTTGAACACCCTGCTATTTTGCAAGTTCTCCCACTTGGAAATCATGGAGGGGTCTGAAATTGTCATCGTAGGTGCATGTCCACTGTGAGAGACATAATCAAAAAGAAAAATTCCAGAAATCACAATTTATGAATTTTTAACTATTTATTTGTATGATACAGCTGCAAAGAAGTATTTGAACACCTGTCTATCAGCTAGAATTCTGACCCTCAAAGACCTGTTAGTCTGCCTTTAAAATGTCCACCTCCACTCCATTTATTATCCTAAATTAGATGCACCTGTTTGAGGTCATTAGCTGCATAAAGACACCTGTCCACCCCATACAATCAGTAAGAATCCAACTACTAACATGGCCAAGACCAAAAAGCTGTCCAAAGACACTAGAGACAAAATTGTACACCTCCACAAGGCTGGAAAGGGCTACGGGGAAATTGCCAAGCAGCTTGGTGAAAAAAGGTCCACTGTTGGAGCAATCATTAGAAAATGGAAGAAGCTAAACATGACTGTCAATCTCCCTCGGACTGGGGCTCCATGCAAAATCTCACCTCGTGGGGTCTCAATGATCCTAAGAAAGGTGAGAAATCAGCCCAGGACTACACGGGAGGAGCTGGTCAATGACTTGAAAAGAGCTGGGACCACCGTTTCCAAGGTTACTGTTGGTAATACACTAAGACGTCATGGTTTGAAATCATGCATGGCACGGAAGGTTCCCCTGCTTAAACCAGCACATGTCAAGGCCCGTCTTAAGTTTGCCAATGACCATTTGGATGATCCAGAGGAGTCATGGGAGAAAGTCATGTGGTCAGATGAGACCAACATAGAACTTTTTGGTCATAATTCCACTAACCGTGTTTGGAGGAAGAAGAATGATGAGTACCATCCCAAGATCACCATCCCTACTGTGCAGCATGGGGGTGGTAGCATCATGCTTTGGGGGTGTTTTTCTGCACATGGGACAGGGCGACTGCACTGTATTAAGGAGAGGATGACCGGGGCCATGTATTGCGAGATTTTGGGCAACAACCTCCTTCCCTCAGTTAGAGCTTTGAAGATGGGTCGAGGCTGGGTCTTCCAGCATGACAATGACCCGAAGCACACAGCCAGGATAACCAAGGAGTGGCTCTGTAAGAAGCATATCAAGGTTCTGGCGTGACCTAGCCAGTCTCCAGACCTAAACCCAATAGAGAATCTTTGGAGGGAGCTCAAACTCCGTGTTTCTCAGCGACAGCCCAGAAACCTGACTGATCTAGAGAAGATCTGTGTGGAGGAGTGGGCCAAAATCCCTCCTCCAGTGTGTGCAAATCTGGTGAAAAACTACAAGAAACGTTTGACCTCTGTAATTGCAAACAAAGGCTACTGTACCAAATATTAACATTGATTTTCTCAGGTGTTCAAATACTTATTTGCAGCTGTATCATACAAATAAATAGTTAAAAAAATCATACATTGTGATTTCTGGAATTTTTATTTTTTAATATGTCTCTCACAGTGGACATGCACCTACGATAACAATTTCAGACCCCTCCATGATTTCCAAGTGGGAGAACTTGCAAAATAGCAGGGTGTTCAAATACTTATTTTCTGCACTGTATATATATATATATATATATATATATATATATATATATATATATATATATATATATATATATATATATACCAATGGAGGAAACTACCAGGATCGCAAATTTTGCACTTGCAACTAGGCTCTGGCGTTCCGCCACTGTGGGGGGACCACAAGACAGCAGGAAGGTGGCCCGCTGTGGGACCATAATAAAGGGTCCCACAATGGGAGTAAAGGGCCCCCGGATCAGTGGGAGGGGCCCCAGTCAGCGCCCTGCATGGTCTCTTAAACTGGGGCCCTGAAGGTTCTAGTTATGCCTCGGCTAACACAATCCAAATTGTGAATCAACTCTATTCATATTCAGGACCCATTCCTTGGAAAAAGGATTTAAGCTAATAAGTAGCAGCTTGCAATTTGTAGCCATCTATTTCTAGTGACATTTGAAAAATATTTAGTCAGGAAATTGAAATTAGGAACATATGGGACTATTGTGCTTGACATGAGAGTTTTATAACTCACCTGCATGGATGGTTGCATCAGTCTATTATTCCGGTTCATGTAGACAATTAATGGTAACAGTAACATATATATAACAAAACTTTATTACATAATGATCTACTACTGGGCTCATAACAGCTCAGAGATCTCATTAAAAGTAACGGCCTGTGCCTTGCAAATGTTTACTCAATCCAGTATGTCAAGATGACGTTTTCGTGAACAACTATAGAGAGAGGGTTTCAGTGCGGGGGTCTTAAAACAAACCTGCTACAAACTTGCGTAACTCAAGCTAAACCTAAGTTAAGAAAAAATGCAGAGGTGACTTTATATAAAACTAACAATAAAGTAATAATAATAATAATATTTTAAGAAAAATATGCCCAATTATTAGTAGACCAAGACATGTAGCATGTAGTATAGGCAATTGAAGGTACATGCAAACTGGTTCCATTCCCTCCCACCCCCAAAGCCTTCCTATTGGATTTTTTAAATGATGGCTAACCTTAAAAGGGTTGTAAAGGTACATGTTTTTTTCCCCCTAATGCATTCTATGCATTAAGGTGAAAGAACATCTGATGATTAGCGGCCCCCCAACCCCCCCCCCCTCCCGTTTACTTACCTGACCCCTCAAAAGTCCTGCTTCGTGAACACGTTGGCTTCTCGGCCGGGTTTCTCTGCACTTCTTGGCTCATTAATTGGATGATTGATATCAGCGCAGCCATTGGCTCCTGCTGCTGTCAATCAAATCAATGACGCGGCGCGCCGGGGGCGAGGCCGAGTGATACAGTCGGCGGCTATGGCTGCCGACTGTATCACGGGAGAGTGCCCGCAAGCTAACTCCTTTGGGAGAGCTCTTCCCAAAACGGGGGTTAGCTCTTCGGGGAGGAGCCGAGACAGCCGTCGAGGAACCCCAGAAGACGAGGGTCGAGGCCACTCTGTGCAAAACTAACTGCACAGCGGAGGTAAGTATTATACATTTGTTATAAAAAAAAAGGAACCTTTACAACCCCTTTGAAGTACATGCGGCACTTACCCCCAAGAGGCTGCTGAGAATGTACCCAAAAACTTTAACAGGAGCGAGGTTTAGGATCACAGGGTACTCAAAACCAATCAGTAGCAATGATAAGAGGACACATTGCTCTCTATTCTTCCAATAGCAGCTTTTCTGGAGGTAACAGGGAATGGTCAGTACAGTATATCTAGGACCCTACAGCAGCAGTCCATATAGCAAATTCTGTCACTTAGTTCCCTGCTGGCACTTGCACAATTAGTCCCTAGCAAAGTGTTCTACCAGAAGTCTGCCGCCCAGAATGCACAGGTAGATCCTCCAGTGAGGGACAAAACAAGATCCTTCCCAGACCAGGACTTTCAGGCAGTGCCCTCCAGTAATTGTAATCCTTTGGTAATCTTCTCAAGGCCCCCAGCCCAGTAGCTGCTAAGGCCCAGACTGCAATGTCTTGTCTCAGTAAAGCTGCCTCTAGGGGCAGCACCCCTAAGGCCTTGTACACACGAGGGAATAAATCCGCTGAAGATGGTCCGACGGACCATTTCAGCGGAAAAATCCCCTCGTGTGTAGGGGCAAACGGACGCTTTTTGCCGGATTCATCCGGCGGAAAAATTCCAAAGCATGCTTTGAAATATTTCCGCCGGATAGCTGGCTGGCAGATATGTCCGCTGGTTAGTACGGCAAACCAGCGGACATATCTTGCCGCACATGCGTCGTATCCTGTGAATGGATCCGACGCATGCGCGCGGAAGTGTTTACTTCCTGGTGCGGTGACGTGGCGGCGTCAACGTCACCGCCGCGTCACCGCGCTGTCCGCCGGTGGGGAATTTGATCCGATGGTGTGTACAGCCATCGGATCAAAACATCCCGGCGCAAATATACGCTGTAAACGGTCCGGGGACCGTTTACAGCGGATATTTCCCGTCGTGTGTACAAGGCCTTAGAGAACCAGAACCTCCTTATGAGAGCGTGGGAAAGAGATTTCAATAAAATATATACGGAAGAACAGTGGCAAACAGCCCTTAGAGTCACATACTCATCCACTAGAAGTGCCAACTTGTGGGAACTATCTCAAAAGTTTCTGCTACGATGGTACCTCACACCATATCGTATCTCAATATTTGCCCCGGGGGTGTCCCCCCTCTGTTGGAGGATGTGCGGGAACACTGGCACACTATACCATTTGTTATGGGCGTGCCCTAAAATTACCCAATACTGGAACTCTGTGTTCGGGCTGGTTCACCAGGTGCTAGGCCTCACTCTAGGCCTTGAACCGGGGATGGCGTTGTTATCCCTAGAGATGGACCTGGTGCCACACCATCAGAGACCTTTGCTGTCTCACGTGCTGTTGGCGGCTAGATTGGCTTTGGTCCGGCACTGGAGGGACCCGTTGCCTTCCGGGCCTGGCCGAAACAATACAAATTATCCATACACATGGTACTTACGAACAAATGTTTGCTTTTGGCATGGGAGTTGGACCTAGCATTAATAGACGCTGGGAACCTTGGAATAGATGGTATCACCCTTAAGAGGTTCAGCGAGTCCTCCATTGTAACGTGTTTGATTGGGGGTCTCTGACTGTACTGCACGCTCCTATGGCCCGGCATTGGCTTCAAAATTCTCTACTTCACTTCTTCTACTCCAGTGTCCAGTCCCCTCTTTTTTTTTTTTCTTTCTTTCCTCCTCTCTTACCTTTCTTCTCTCTCTTCATTGTCTTCTTGATCCCTTCTCTCTTTTTTTTTCATTTCCCCTACTTTGTCCAGTTTCTAAGAATTACTAGTTCTTTAGGCTGTTGTTGTTTTGATGCTACAAGACATAGGTCTGAAAGGCGCCTTGTTTTCTTTTTTTTCACCTGCGCAGCAATAGTTGAGAGACCAGGGTATGCACAGTTTTACAGCGACTAATATTTCTGAATGGACTTCAACTCTGCCAGCCTGAATATGTGTTATGTTCGCTGTATTGTACTACTGGTGCCTGCCACACTGCGATGTGGTATATTCAAATGTTTACGCTATGTCTGTACTACATGTTAAAACCTTAATAAAAACTATTGAAATTAAGAGAACCAGAACCCTCACCGGAGGCAAAGGAATACTCAGCTTAGTCCTCCTGCACATTTATTACCTCCTGTTATATACCTGGTGATGGAACCTGAAATGGAGAGATAGGCGATTTTACACCTCCTGCTTCCCTGGTAAAGTAACAGGAGGTGCGAATCCCCTGGAGTGGCATGAGTGCCTGACAGTTCTGTGCAGTCAGATGTGAATAATTTATCCATGTGTACCCAAATGTAGGCTGGACTGTGGATGCCGAACAGCAGGAATGGCAGGCTGGCAGGTGAATGGCAGTCCAACAACAGGCACTTGGCGGGGTGCAGATGGCTACAGATGATAGCCACAGATTCTGGGTATATAGCAGTGTCAGGCAAGCCGGGTCAGGAACTAGCGGGCAGATCAGGAGCAAAGCAGCAGGCAGAAGAATATTCAATAGTGAGGGAGCAGGCAAAGACATGGTCCAGAAGCAAGCCAGGGGTCGGTACATTAAAAGTTAATGCGTGGTCAAGGAAGGTCCGGTCGGCAACAGAAGATCAGATACAAAACGAGCAGCAGATATGCAGAAACGTTATAGATCATAAGGCAAGGTCCCAGTGCCTTGGAACTGTTTAAATAGCCCGATTGGTGCCAGTCTTAGTTGTGGGCATGCACGCCGACGCGGACGCCAGCGCACGTGCATAAGCACAGATAATAGGAATTCTGCTCTTGCGCATAACCTTGCACCTGGGCACATTTCGAACTTTCTGACACTTCCCCAGCCAACTTCTGAATGCCTCCTTCCAGGGATTGGCTGGAGCATGATAAATATTCAACTGATCCTTTGAATATCCCTGCCCTATGCTCTGGAAACTTCTTTCAGAGGCAGGTGGGAGGAATCAAACTCTCGGCTCAGGAAACACAGAGCAGACCAAAACAATCAATCACTGCTCCACTTACTACAGTGGAACCAAAAACGTAATTTACCTAGTAGCTTAACTAGAGGAGGACGTTACATACATCTAAACCTAAAAACAAAATTTTGATATGTTGCAGCTGAACCTACCAGTTCTTAGATGTTTCATTTCCTTTTTTTTTCACCTGGTGATCCTGCCAGTAACACATTTCTGTTAATGACTAAGCGCTAACATTTGCGTGGAACGCGTCTACCTCTTTGTCCCCTGCTCCATCTGTCAACCACTTGTCATATGAAGCTTCAACAAAAGGATTTTTGGAAGTGCAGTCACCTGGAATTATTTCTTCATGTAACACATTTCTTGTCCTGGGATGACAATGCTGACAATGCTCACTCACTGTACTGGATCTATGGAGGAACAGTAAGTGTGTTAGGAACACAGAACATCTTCCCTCATCTTCATAGCCTAGGAAGAAGGTGTTCTGTAATTTACAGAGGTAACCTGTGCTGTGCTAAAAAGAATGCTTGGATTTTTAGAGCTTATTGAATTTCTGTCAAATACAACAGGGATTTTTTTCTTAGTGCTTATTGAACCGATACAGTTAACACTTTTAATATCATATATAACAGGCCAAAACTGAGCAAAAAAAAAAAAAAGTTAATTGTTAAGGTTTCCATACACTTTATTAATAATCAGAGGATTTGGGAAGCATGACCATCCTCAACTTTTACTGGGAAGATCTTTATCATTGTACCGTTTCCTCAGTGTCTATAGGAGAAGATAGGAGCTCACCGTGATAGGTCACAAAGGAAGGAGTAATACATTCAGCACAAAGTTATTAAGAATAAAAAAATAATAAAATACTAATAACAAAAAAAAGTTTTTTATGTGTATATATATATGTGTATATATATATATATATATATATATATATATATATATATATATATATATATATATATATATATATATATATATATGTAGCGCCCCCTTACTTTCAGTGCGGGCACTACGCTAAAGTTAGTGGGTGAATGGGAGAGTTACTTTGCTCCCATTCCTTATTTGTTAAATTGCAGGCTGCTGCTGTTTCAGAACTGTCCTGTAGGCCGGTCTGCGGCCCTGAGGTGTGATTACACCCCTGGGCGACAGTTGGCGCTAGAGGGGTTCTAACAGAACCACTTTTCCCCAGCAGCCAATTAGAGGAGTTTCGGGCATGCTGGGGAGGGGTATATCTGTGGCAGCTGCCACGTGTTCTGGGTCGGTGGTCGGTTCCTCTTCTCTGCGCGGGGTCCACGTCCCAGGTGCGGCATTCACCTTCCACGGACCCCGTTCGCATGGCCCATCTGGCCAAAACCACCTATCCCATGGAGACCCATTCGGATGTCGATGTGGGCCCCAGTGACTTACTGGGTCCCCAACCTTACTGAGAAGATCCCAAGCTGTGTGCCGTTCGGTGGGGGATCGGCTTGAGGAGAACCGGGAGGGAGGTTATCCAATAGGGCTTGAACGAACCATCGGGGATCTGGTTACTGGAATTGACAGGCACATGTCAGCTGTCAACCGATGACCCCTTTCATTGCATTTACTGGGAGGATTCACTCAATCCGAATTGTTCTCTTGAGTACTGAAGTACTAAGCCTGTGGTAGAGGCCCGAGCCAGGCCTGTAATAGAGACCTGTTCCTCCCAGCAATTTAAAAAGTGATATTCCGGCTGCCGGGCTTATAACGGGAGTCTGTCCGGAGGCACTTCACCCACTCTGGCGAGAGTGGCGACGAACTGTATCTACTGCTCTGTGTTATATCCAGGCCTGATACCGCACTGTTCTCTATTGCTTCATCAACCTTTCCTATCTCCTGTTAAAGTTGGCCGTTGTTGGGCCCTGGAATAAAGCATTTAAAAATCCATTTGGTGACTGGACATTCGCTCACTGCTACTACTCACTGCTACTACCCCTACACATCACAAGGTAACTTAATATGCCGATCCCAAACAACAACCAGCGGCTCCTGAGGGGATAGCGCTACATATATATATATATATATATATATATATATATATACACACACACACTGTATATAATGATTAAAAAAATTAAACTAGATGAGCATAGGGAGAAGGCTGCTAGTACCGTCTAACCCATAAATGAACACCCGTCAGGAAAAAGGTTGACTAGGACTTTTCTAGGCACTGATAATATGACAAAAAGGTTTAACATAAAAAATATTTATTGACATAAAAATTGTACAAGGTTAAAAACATTTGAGCGGACCCCAAACATAGAAAACAGTAAATAATAACGGAAACCGTCAAATATCTGTTAAGGTGGGGAAGGACAAAACTTTGACCGGTTTCGCGGTGTTACCGCTTCTTCAGGAGGATCTGTATAACATATAATAGGATTTACAAAAATAGCAACAACATATAAATGAATTGAAAAATATATACAGTATTTTAACAACATGGAAACAGTCAATTGTCGAGAAAAATTGTCAAACTGCTCACCAAAATAGGTTCATGGACCAGGCTTCAGCTTAAATGGAAACTCCCCCTCTATGGAACCCTCTAATAGAATAAATAGCTAAATTAGACAATGCTAAATACCATAGTATGTATTGTTGGGGTCACCATGTGCATTTAGATGTGGACAAGTGATAGAAAAGAAGGCAGGGGAAAGGTGAAGGGGAGTGGGGAAAGAGGGAGGGAGAGCGCGATGACAAGGAAGGGAGGAAAGAAGGGGGGTAGAGGAATGGGAGAAAAAAGGGAGGGGGGAAAGGAGGGGCAAAAGGGGACAAGAGAGGCGGGTGAAGGGAGGTGAGGGAAGGGAAACGGAAAGAAAAGGGAGGGGAAAAAAGAAATAGGGGGGGAAAGACAGGGCAGCTGAAATGGAGGAAGGGAAAGGGGGAAAGATGGAAAAAAGGGAGGGAGGGGGAAGGGGGAAGGAAAAAAGGGGGAAAAGAGGGAATGAGGTGGGGAAACAGAGAAAGAGGGAAGGGGAAGAAGGGAGAAAGGGGGGGGAGAAAAGGGGTATGAATCAAAGAAATTAAGACAGAGAACAAAGGAAGAAAGGGAGGAAGAGGGAAAAAAAGGGGGGACATGTTATAAAAGGGGGGGAGGGGAGGGGGAAAAAGAAAAAACAACTGTATATAATAAAATTTACTGCGAAACAATTCTATTTTCCCTTTAAACAAGTTTGCTAGGTTAACACAATAATTCTAAAAGTTGATGCGACAGTGGTAATTTCTGATTTGGGAGGTTGTCTTCTTTACACTTTCAGCACTGGAAATATGGCAAATAATAATTTGCTTTTTTAAGTGGATGCAATGAATCATGCAAGTCACACTCGCTCTATTGACATTGCTCTGAATAATTTCTGAAACCTGTTTACTTTTTCTAAACAACGTCCTTAGCTAAATAAATATCTGTAAATGTATTTGTCACCGAGCTGTTTGTTATGTCACTTTTGGTTCACAGTCTGGTGGAAGCTTAGGACGTGAATTGAATATTATGCTATGCCGTTGTTTGTTTGGATGTAGTCATTGATTTTAGCTTTGTATGGGACTGCTGGCATTGCAATAAAGTTTTCGATGCCCTAAATATTCTCAAATAGAAAAACTTCAAAGATGTAGACTTTTCATTGTATACAATAATTTTAAGATTTTTTTCCTGACGCCAATTGCTGAGGTGATTGAACGCTTTTACATTGCTCAGTCACCTTCTTATCCTAGGATAGAGTATCCATGTTTGGAATAAAGACCTTGGCTTAGTGAGTGGTGTGTGAAAAGCAATTATAGGGTAGGCCAGAGAGTCTTTATTTTTAAGAGACACTGTCAACTTGCTAATTCAGTGCAAAGTGACAGATTTTTGTGTAAAGTGTAACCCCTGAACACTTTGGGCCAGATTCTCAAAAAATTGCATATCTGGCGTCGTAGCGTATCGTATCGCATTTACAGTACGTCTACGCAAATTACTGGAGCAAGTGCCGTATTCTCAAAGCACTTGCTCCGTAATTTTCGGCGGCGTAGCGTAAATGCGGCGTCGTAAGGCCGCGTAATTCAAATAGTGAAGGAGGGGGCGTGCTGTATTTAAATTAAGCGCGCCCCCGCGTCAAACGAAGTGCGCATGCTCCGGCAGGGAAAAAGCCCAGTGCGCATGCTCCAGCTCACGTCGGAAAGCGTAGTTGAAACCGACGTCAAAACGGCGTGATCGTCACTTACGAGTAAAACGACGTAACCGACGGAAAAAGACGACGCTGAGCCGACGCCATACTTAACATGGCAACGACGGCACTTTGGAAACATACCCCTCATACAGCAGGGGTAACCTTACGCGTACGCAACCTACGTAAACGACGTCACGGCGTCGCAAAAACGTTCGGGAATCGGCGTATTAGGCTCATTTGCATAGGCAAATGAGAAAACAACGTAAAGGCCACCTAGCGGCCGACGTTGTCATTACATCTAAGATCCGACAGTGTAATTGCTTTACACCTGTCAGATCTTTAGTGTATCTATGCGTAAGTGATTCTAAGAATCACTCGCATACCCATTGAATAAAACTGCGATACAACGGTGTATCTGAGATACACCGTCGTATCTCTTTTGAGAATCTGGCCCTTTATACTCACCCTTACTGTGCTCCTATGCCTAAGCATAAGCTTAGGCATAAGCATGGTCACACAAAGTCACACAGGAGATATGGTCACATATTTTGGTAGGCTTTACACAGAACCAATCCTTACAAAATCAACCCAAGGGTCAAGAGATACAAAAGGTAATAACTGTGGAGTGTGGGCTGATGGAGAAAATGTATAGTTGTTAGGTGGGGGCCGGATAGGCTTCTCTAAAGAGAGGAGTTTTTAAGGATCGTCATCTACAAGGCAATAACCAGAAAATACCACAAGCAAATCTTCGAGGCCAAGAAAAACAATTTTTCTGAGGCTATCAACCGCCCCCGCAAACTCTTCAAGCGGTCACTCAGACCATGAATCCAGGATGTCTTGAAGCCCCCAATTTGGACACACAAGAATTTTGCGATGAATTATCGGATTGCTTCATTAATAAAATTGAGGCAATCCGGCAAAGCATTCAGCAAAACAATTCCTCTCCTAGCCCCCCCCCCCTAATTATTTACACAACACCTGCAGTAATTCACCACAGTTAGGTAAGTTCACGCTGGAACCCATCTCCATTCAGACCACAAAAAATATCATCGGCGCTTTGCGTAACAGCACTGCGCCAAACGATATTATCCCCACCAAACTGCTGAAAGAATGCGCCGACATCCTGGCACCTCCTGTCACGCAGCTTATTAACCAATCCTTCAGGGAGGGCATAGTGCCCTCCCAGTTGAAGGAGGGCATAATTCAACCCATCTTGAAGAAAGCCACCCTGGATCCCAAGGACCCACTCCATCGGCGCCCCATAACAGGCCTAAATGTTCTCTCCAAGGTAATGGAGAAAGTAGTGGTACAACAGCTGCAACAGCATCTAGATACCCACAACTTACTTGATCCATTTCAATCAGGATTCCGCCCCGGACACGGGACGGAAACAGCATTGCTCAAGATATGGGACGACGTTCTCGAGGCCGCAGACGAAGGAGAATCTTGTCTTCTGGTTCTGCTGGACCTAAGCGCAGCCTTCGATACAGTAGATCACAAGCTTTTATTGACTCGGCTGGCTAAAATAGCCAAAGTCGCAGAAAGCAATCTATCTTGGTTCTCCTCTTTTTTGGAAAACCGATCGCAAATAGTGAAGCTAGGACCTTTCACTTCTGAAAAACGCACATTATCGTGCGGAGTCCCTCAAGGATCCCCCCTGTCGTCGATGTTATTCAACATCGATCTGCGTCCTCTTTTTGAAATCATCAGCAGTCAAAAACTGCTATATCACTCATTTGCAGACGACACGCAACTGTACTTCCGCATTTGCAACAAAAAGGATCACCACCTCAATCTAGAGACTTGTCTCTCTTTGATAGAGGACTGGATGACAAAGAGTTATCTCAAACTCAACGGAGCGAAAACAGAACTTCTTCTGTTTCACGCCAAGCGTATGAATCAACCGGCAACAACTTGGACCCCCCGTCCATTCTGGGCAAAATCATCACCCCTAGCGCCAAAGTCAAAAGTCTTGGGGTCATCTTTGACTCCTACATGACAATGGACGCACAAATAGGGTCAGTAGTCAGCGGATCTCACCATCTGCTGCGCCTACTACGCAGACTAACTCCTTTTATTCCCAAGGAAGACATAGCAGTCGTGGTGGGAGCGATTGTAAACTCCAGACTGGACTATGCAAATGCCCTTTACCTCGGACTCCCCAAGTACCAAATCGCTCGTCTTCAAGTCGTTCAAAATACGGCCGCCAGACTTGTGACTGGGAAAAAACCCTGGGAATCAATCTCACCTTCACTGAGATCCCTTCACTGGTTACCAGTAAAAGACAGAATCACCTTTAAAGCACTCTGTCTAACGCATAGATGTATTCATGGGAATTCTCCCCATTATCTATGCAAAAAAATAAAAGCTCACAATCCCAATCGCGTTCTGCGATCCACTAATCAAAATTTGCTCCAGATACCGAAAGCCAGATACAAGTCCAAAGGAGACAGGAGATTTGCTGTCCAAGGTCCCAGACTATGGAACGCCTTACCAACCAGCATTCGGTTGGAGGAGAACCACTTAGTCTTCAGGAGAAAGATCAAGACTCATCTCTTTTGATTTCAAAGGAGACAGGAACAACAAGCGCCCAGAGGCGATTTACTTTGCATGTGCCGCGCTATATAAGTTTTCATTCATTCAGTAGTAGGAGATAGTTGGACAGATTGGAGTAGAGAGTTCCAGATGGAAGAGGCTCGGGAGAAGTCCAGGAGGTGAGTATGGGAGGAGGTGTCAAGGGAGCTGGGAAGAAGGGGTCTTAGAAGGAACAAAGAGAACGATTTGGTTGGTATTTTGAGACTAGGCTTGTGATATAGCTGGGGGAAGAGTTGTGGATATCTTTGTAAGTTATTGTTATTATCCTGAATTTAATTTGTTGGGTGAGTAGAAGCCAGTGGTGGGATTGGCAGAGAGAGGTAGCTGTCACTTAATGGTCGGTAAGATGGATGAGCCTGACAGCAGCATTCATGACGGACTAAAGGGGAGATAGCCTATGTAAGGGTAAGCCAATAAGGAGGGAGTTGCAGTTATCTAGGCAGGAGATGAAAAGGGAGTGATTTATTAGCTTTGTGGTGTCATTATATAGGAAGGGGCCTATCTTGGAGATGTTGCAAAGGTTTGGATGGCAAGCCTTGGACAGTGATTGGTTTGACAAGATAGTTCAGAATCCAGGATTACACCTAGAAGCCTGGCATGGGGGGATGGGTTAATAGTTTAGCCATTGATACTTGACAGAGAAATCAGAGGAAGAGACATGTGGGGGAGGAAATATTATGAGTTCCGTTTTGGATAGATTGAGTTTGAGGAAGTGGTGTGACATCCAGACTGATATGTGATGCACGAGGAGAATGATGGAGTGAGCTGAGGAGTAAAGAGAAAGATTTGGGTGTCATCGGTGTAGAAATGGTATTAAAATCTATGGGAGGCTATCAACTGACACAAGGAGGAGGTGTAGATGGAGAATAAGAGAGGTCTAAGAACAGAACATTGGGGGACGCTGACGGGGAAAGGAAGAGGAGAGGCGGAAGTAGAATTTTAAGTGACCCTAAAGTGTGGTGGGATAGGTAGGATGAGAACCAGCTAAGAGGCACGGAGACCAAAGGAGTGGAGTTTGATGAGGAGTGGGTGGTCCACTCTGTCAAAGGCAGCAGAGAGGTCCAGGAGTACTACAGAATAGTGAGTTTAGGAAGAGCAGTTCCCATGCCTATATACATATATATGCAGAATGAGGGGCATCAGGATGTTTTTTCCGAGTGGAGAAAACTGGTTTTGCAGTCAAGATTGGGTCCTGGAGCCCAAAGGCATTGTAGAGAGTTGGAAGGGATATTGATAACCAGCACACTGACTGTGCAGCTGTGTCCAAGACTTATGTTAGGAAACAGACTAGAGTTCATGGCACCACCGGGGAGAAAGGGGGGCACCACCCAGGAGAGAGTGAGCCAGTGTTGCTGAGAGCTGCCAGTTAGGTTGTATGTATGCATAGATTTTGAAAGGTCAATCTGTGGAGAAAACGGACAGGGGGCAAAAGTTGAGGCCAGAGAATTGGTGCAGCCTTGAGGCTGAAGTACAGTTTTTGTTTTTGATTATGGAAGTAGAATGCTGGAATGCTGATCAACTCATCTGAGGATAACTCTTTTGTGTGTTTTGAACTTATTTCTAATAAAAGCCCTAAAAGAAGACTTTGGCGAGTTGATTCATTCTTACAGTAGAATTTTGGTCTAATTCTGGTCTAATTCTGTTTTGCAAGACCTAACTAGTCTTGCAAACACCCCCCCCCCCCTCCCCCTCCCAAATCCCTATCCTGTCTGAGAAAGATTTAGAAGAGAAAAGATTCTAAGAAAGACTTGGGTAAAAAAGATACTTATTGTCAGGCCACTGCAGTTGCGTGATCTTCCTTCTGCAAGATAGAAGAGAGAGCGCTCCAACAATGGCTGGAAATGCCTGGGAGTGTGACCTCACCCATAGGCTTCAATAGACCATCTGTTGTTGGTGACCCCTGTAATGCCGCATACACACGATCGGTCCATCTGATGAGAACGGTCTGATGGACCGTTTTCATCGGTTAATCGATGAAGCTGACTGATGGTCAGTCGTGCCTACACACCATAGATTAAAAAAACAATCGTGTCAGAAGGCCAGTTTTATCGGACCAAATTCATTGTGTGTACGGCCCATCGGACCGTTGTCCATCGGACCAAAGTTTTAAAACTTGCTTTAAAACCGGTCCGATGGACGCCTGACCATCGGACCAAAACGATGGTTAGTACACAAAAGCATCGGACCAAAAACCTGAGCATGCTCAGAATCAAGTCGACGCATGCTTGGAAGCATTGAACTTAGTTTTTTCAGCACGTCGTTGTGTTCTACGTCACCGCGTTCTGACCCAATCGGATTTTGGACTGATGGTGTGTACGCACATCAGACCATCAGACCACTTCAGCGTGGTCCGATGAAAACGGTCCGTCGGACCATTCTCATCGGACATGTCTGATCGTGTGTACAGGGCATAAGAGAATGTATAAAACAATTGTTACTCCATCCTGAAATTGGGGTGTTGCAGCGGTGGCCTACTTAACCAGCGTGAATTTGTCAGAATGTATAATTCCTTTCAACCCCTCTCTTCTCCCCTGCAGCATCCTCTTCCTTGCAGTGGGACAACATGACCAGACCAGAGCTACCTGAAAAATAGGCAAATATACAGATCTTTGGTACACAGGTTATTACCCAATGAATATTATTTTTCCTAGTCCTTCTCTATATGCGTTCCAATGTTTTCCAAAACATCTTCTCATGTTTCTGTTCTGTAGATAATGAGATTTGCCATTACGTAACCTTGCCAAAAATAAAATGCTTTTCATCCCACAGCTTTGTAAATACAAGAAAAGGCAGCCCCATTGAAAGCAATGGGAAACTGCCCGCAGTTAATTGCAGCCACTCTCATGTAATTGCTATTCGGCAATTAGTTGCGTGGGATTGGCCCTAGATGTAGACAGTCCGCATCCAGGGTCAATCACTCACAGGTAATCATCACATATCAGAATAAAGGAAAGGGATGGTCAGCACTCAGGGTGACATCCAAAGTAGTATTTCTTTATTAAATGGTTGTGCAAAGCTGTAAAACAATTGTCACATATCAAATAAAACAAAAATAAGGTGGCGCTCCAAACAACAAATAATAAAAATTGTGAAATAAAAAGAATGCATGTAATAGAAACAACAATATCGAATACCTTCTAAATGAATATAACAATATATAATGTAGATGAACAAGTTAAAGTTCAAAGTGAATATTCTAAAGATGAATGAATCAAAAAATGCAAAAAATTCTTGGATGTAAAAGGTGCAACATGAAAATAAATCACATGCATGGAAAAAGTCTCTCACACTTCTCCCGGTGAGATCAAACTTGATCGTGTGTGTAAACAAAGGATAAGGTTGGCCCGCTTAACAGACTTGGTGGACTAGTTATTTGTGAGGGGAAACCTCAACGGGGGTTCGGCACATGTAGTCGATGATCTGAGTGTAAGCCACTTCCAGTATCAAAAGAGAGGTTCCAACATCAGAAGATGAAAATGATGGTCCATGGTGATGAGTATAAAAAAAAATCTAAAAAACACATATAGTGGGTTTATTGTAAAACATGGAGTATGCAATCAAAAAAGTATCCTTCAATTATAAAAACAACAATGTGCAGTAATTACAGGAGTGTCTTCCCACGCGTTTCGTCCAATTGGACATCATCGCTTTTATGCGACAGCTAATCACCAGGCAAACCATGCTGATTTTCTCAAAGCTTCACTCTGTCTGAACAAAAATGCAGGTGTGAGTTTATCCTAACATGGTTTCCAAATAATCCGATTGAGGCTGCATTCACACCTGAGCATTTTAAAGTCGCGCTCTTTTACCACGATTTTGCAGTATTTTACCGTGTTTTTGCCACGATTTTGTTCAGATCACTAATGTAAAAGGCAGAAGAATGCCTGTAATCTACCTCAAAGAAGCTGATGTTCTTTTTTGAGCTTAGGGCGTTTTTCAGGTGTTTTGCTCCAGGTGAAAAAACATTCAGATGTGAACAGGTGCCATTGAAATGGGATTTTTGTTGTTGGGCGTTTTTCAGATGTCTTTATAGGCTTTTTATGAGTGTTTTATGAACTGAAAACGCTCAGGTGTAAATGCAGCCCGAAGATGAGACTCTTATGCCGCGTACACACGCTCGGATTTTCCGACAACAAATGGTCGATGGGAGAAACTCCGACCGTGTGGATATCTTTTGTCGGAATTTCCGACAACAAAAATTTGAGACCTGGTTCTCAAATTTTCCGACAACAAAATCCGTTCTCGTAAATTCCGATCGTTTGTGGACAATTCCGACGCACAAAATTCCACGCATGCTCTGAATCAAGTACGAGACGGAAGCGCTGGTAAAACTAGAGTTCGTAATGGAGATAGCACATTCCTCACGCTTTAACGGACTGAAAAGCACAAAGCTGAAAAGCTCTGAATCGTCTCTCGCCAAACTTCTATTAACACGACTGGTATTGAACTTCCCATTAATGGTGCTTTTGTTCTACGTCACCCCGTTCTTGGCGATTGGAATTTCCGACAACATTTGTGCGGCAGTGTCTATGCAAGACAAGTTTGAGCCAACATCCGTCCGAATGGTGTTGTCGGAATGTCCGATCGTCTGTACGGGGCATTAGCATGGGGCAATTCAGCATATGCCCATAATTTGGAATGAACCTCTGTGCAAGCCTTTGGGAGGTAATTACCTAAGCTTCTGTATTTGCCTGTGTATAATTTTCCAGCTAAAATGTTGGTTGTGGGATATACTCACCGTTTAAGACGACCCCCCTCTGACTAGTCTGTCTGGAAGCTGAGGGGTAGCCGGAACAACAGCTGACAGGAAAAAACCCAGACAGAAACAGGCTTTTTTCAAATCTCACTGTGCCATTACATTACGTTACATGCCTCACTGTGCCATTGCCTACCTCACTGTGCCTTATACATGCCTCACTGTGCCAGTATACCTGCCTCACTGTGCCAGTATGCCTGCCTCACTGTGCCATTATGCCTGCCTCACTGTGCCAGTATGCCTGCCTCACTGTGCCAGTATGCCTGCCTGACTGTGCCAGTATGCCTGCCTCACTGTGCCATTATACTTGCCTCACTGTGCCATTATGCCTGCCTCGACGATCTCCCTACCTTCTCCTGTTTGCAGAGTTTCTCAGGCTGTGGGCGTCCATGATTTTAAAGCCGCGCCTCCTCCTCAGGCTGTTCCGTGATAGGCGGAAAACTAATTTTCCCAGCAGAGCCTCTGTTCAGTGTTCCGCCTATCACGGATGTCCTCTCATGCGAGGCCGAGGATGAGAAGGCATCCGTGATAGGCGGAACACTAAACAGAGGCTCTGCTGGGAAAATGAGGAACAGCCTGAGGAGGAGGCGCGGCTTTTGAATAATGGACGCCCGCAGCCTTACAGACAGGTACCGGCGTATAAGACGACCCCCGAGTTTTGAGTCATTTTTTTACATGCAAAAGGTCGTCTTATACGCCGGAAAATACGGTAAGCTATGAGAACTATTAGAGAAATTAAAAAAATACGTACTTTTGCCATGGCTACGAAGAAGAAAAAATGACAAACTGGTAGGGATAGAAAATCAAAACTGCAGATAAAAAAATGTAATGTTTGGTAATATTAACTTATCACATGGCATTTTGCAGTAATAATATGTTACACCAGTTTTAAAAAAGAAACCAGTGTTATCCTGTAGGCAAATTGAAATGAGAGTAACTGGGATGAATGGTGTCTGGACTTCCACATTCTGTCGGCATTGAATTAATTGCTCTGTGCTGATAGCGGGATGACTTATTACATAATTCCTGGTTTAGTGACAAAACTAATGACAACGTATTATTTACTCCTGGGCCGAGTCCTCTGCTTGTCCTTTACACCGGCATTATATCACATTCAGCAACCCACCCAATCATTTCCAGCCCGCCAAGAGAAAATGTTAAGCAGCCCCTCTTCAAATGATGTGCCACCGATTGTGAATTTATTGTGAGCAATTAATATAAATTGAAGTCGGTAGAAGGCGGAGAGTAGACAGAGCCTGGCTGTACCAGAAGAGAGCAGATTGCAAATCCAACCAAGACTGCATGATTGTTTACCTGCTTGGAAACATAGCATTGCTCAATAAGTATAAAAGTCAATGCTTTATATGTATGGATATGCTCTCTGTTATTAACCACTTAAGCCCCGGACCATTATGCAGGTTAAGGACCTTGCCCCTTTTTGCGATTCGGCACTTTGTCGCTTTAACTGACAATTGCGCGGTTGTGCGACGTGGCTCCCAAACAAAATTGGCGTCTTTTTTTTCTCCACAAATAGAGCTTTCTTTTGGTGGTATTTGATCACCTCTGCGTTTTTTTTTTTGCGCCATAAACAAAAATAGAGCGACAATTTTGAAAAAAATTCAATGGGCCAGATTCACATACATCTGTGCATTATTGGACCGGCGTAGCGCACCGCCTTTACGTTAGACTGGCGCAATGTAGCGGCGCAATCACCCTATTCTCGTTGGTTTTACGCAGAAATTTGCGCCTGCGCAACGTTATTTCTGAGGCGCAAGGCGGAGTAATACAAATTGGAAAGGACGTGGGCGTGTTACATTGAAATGAGCCGTGACCCCATGCAAATGAAGGGCCGGCCGGCTTGCGCATGCACGCTTGAAGCAGACCATGGTCAGCACCTCTGTGCGCATGCTCACAACTCGGGAACGGCGCAATCAGTGAAATTGGAAGTGGACTAGGGCAAAATAGTGAACTACGCAGACAGCATAAATAGACAGACACAAACGCACTTCCTTTGCAAAAGTACATCCCTTTGTATCCCTCCCTATACAGCAAGGTGCTTTTGTTCTGTTGTTTGTAGCGTTGTGGTTTGTCTTTGTGATATTTGTGGACTGTGTGATCTAGTGTTTGTTAGAAGATATTTGAAAGTGATTTTTGGTGACTGCTTGTGAGACTTTTTGGTTGATAGTTTTTTGTTTGTTTGTTTTTGTGAGTGATTTTTCCTGCTTGTTTTTGTGAGTGATTTTTCCTGCTTGTTTTTGTGAGTGATTTTTGCTGACTGTTTGGGAGAGAGTTTTTGTATGAGTATGACTGAGAGAAAGAGGAAGTTACATTTTACTTTGGGGGAGAAACAAATTCTTGCCCGGCCATTTCCCAATATGGGCGTTTCCTCCACGGCCCGGAGAGTGCCAACACCACCCCGGCCAGGAGGCGTGATATCTTGCAGAACATTACTGACGAGGTGAATGCATCGGGGAGGGGGAGACCCGGACACGGTCGGGGATTGAAAAGAAGATCATTGACCTCCGGCGTCTGGTCAGAAAGAAGCTGGCCAAAATGATAGCCCATGCCAGGGCCACAGGAGGGGGCCCACCATGCCCTGTTAGGGTGACAGCGGAGGAGCGGGCGGTGGCCCAGACCTTTCATAGACAACAGGTGGAGGGCCTGCCCGGCTATGACTCAAGTCATGAAGGCGTGATGCCAGGTAAGGTTTTTTTTCCCTATCAGGTGTGTAGCATGTGTGGGGGAGGGGGTGAAAGGGAATATGTGGCAAGTGTGTGGATCCTCTAACCTGTGAATGTTTTGTGTCATCCACAGATGAGCAGGAGGGTGCTGGGCCATCTGGGCTGACAGCACCATCCCAGGGACAACAGCCTGATGAGGACCCCCCCCGACAAGGCCGGAGTCCTCGGAGGAGGTTGAAGAGGAGGAGGTTGAGGAGGAGGAGTTTGAGGAGGAGGAGGATGTCATGTCAGCCAGTGGATTGCTGTTTTTGGAGGAGTCATAAGGGCTAGCCCCTCCCACTCCTCCCCCAACAGGGCTCCTCTGCCAAGGGCCTCCCCTTCTCCCCGGCCACAAGCCTCAGCTGGAGGCAGGAAGTCGTCCCAGAAGACCAGGGGGGTGGCCGAGCTTCTGCCCGCCAATCTGAGAAGGGACCAGGCCCTTCAGACCCGCCATCTGGGACAGGTCAGCCAGACTTTGGAGCGGATGGAGGAGAGCCTGTCCTCCATAAAGGATACGCTTGGGGACCTGGACTGCCACTCCCGGGCTCTTACAAACTGCCTAAACGCACTGCAGACTACAACAGCAGACGTTGGGCAGGATGTGAGGGCCCTCACCCAGGCTATCCAGGCCAATACGGCATCACTAAGTGCTGGCCTGAACAGAATTGCCGTGGCCTTGGAGGGTAGGCCGCCAGGTGGGCAGAGACCAGGGGCTGCTCCTCCTTCCCCGGATTACCCCCCCCCCTCCCCATGAGTCTCCCCTGAGGAGCCGGGGCCGTGGCCGTGGGCGCCCCAGGCGTGGCTCACGCCAACGGCATTAATTTGTTTTTCCCCTTTTTTTTTGCTGGAATTTTTATTTTTTTGCTGGACATTTTATTTTTATTTTTTGTGATGTGAATGTTTTTGGAATGTGGGGGTGATATTCCTGCTGGCAAAGGGGTGTCACCATCAGTTTTGGTGGAGATGGGTTCCCCAGGACCAGGGAGAAGTGATTCCCAGGTCCGTGTGAATGGTGTATGAATGTACAGTGACATAATTGGAGCCGTGGCATGGCGTTGCTGCTCACAAGCCCAACATGGTGGGCTTGTGCTAATCCAATTAGATGAGAATGTGATGTATCTGTGCTAGGGACCACAGTGGTGTGCATGCATGCATTCTCATTGTGCCATGATTAATGTGTGTGTTTAACGTGCAAAGATGCCTAATGTGGGCTGTCTCTTGGCTGCTCTTCCCTCAGAAGACGGGGTAACCTCGGTTAGGGGGGGATTGTCTGGTTCAGGGGTCAGGTCATCACGTAGGTCAATTTGCAGGCCCTTTCTCACTGCGAAGTTGTGCAGAATGCAACATGCACCGATGATCTGGCACACGAAGTTGGGGGAATACAACAGGGTACCCCCAGACTTATCCAGGCATCGGAAACGTGACTTCAGGAGGCCAAAGGTGCGCTCCACCACTGCACGTGTTTGGGCGTGGGCTTCATTGTATCTTTCCTCTCCTGGGGTTTGGGGGTTCCGGATAGGAGTCATGAGATGGGGTCCCAGTGCATATGCAGAGTCACCTGTAAGGAAAAACACAGGAGGATGTTAGTCATGCATGTGCCCCTTGTGATGTGTGCATCATGGGGTGGACAGTCATGCCTGCCACCCATGTCACTCACCAACCAGCCAGCTGTCCCCATACACGTTCTGTTCGAATTCCATTCGGATGGGGCTCTGATTGTATATGTAGCTGTCATGGCTGGATGGGGTGTTTGGCACGGACGTGCCATATGAGGCCTTGGGCATCGACTATCACCTGTACGTTGATGGAATGCCAATGCTTCCGATTGCGGTACATGTGCTCTGTCTCATGGGGGGGCTGGAGTGCCACATGTGTGCAATCAATGGCCCCCATGGTGCGTGGGAATCTGGCAATTCTGTAGAAATCTGTCATTGCCTTCAGCCGCAGGTCCTCAGTGGTGGGTTTGATGATTTGGTTGGCCATGCGTCTGAGGATTGCAGGGACAACCTGGTGCACACATCTGCTCACGGAGGATTGTGACATCCCAGCCACCACTCCACGCAAGGAAATGGAGTGTTGCCATTACCTTGACCAGTGGCTGCACTGCATGTGAGCGGTGTGTTGAGCTGGTGATGTCATCCTGCAGGGTTGTGGTTAATTCCAGGATGGCATGAGGGGAGAATCTGAAGATGCGATACACCTCAGAATCACTCATGCCAAAGAGGTCTATGCGTGTGCGGTATATCCTCTCCCGTGCCCTCCTCTGTGCCCTCCTCCTTCTTTGCTCCTCTAAATTCAGTAGTATAGCTATGAGCGAGGATGTCCCTGGCATGTTGGCATACAGATTGTTGGGCAACATGTGTGACTGTTCTGCTCCTCACTAACGGTGTTGCTTTCTCTGTCATGTAGACAAATTGTCTAATTTTAGACCACCTTTTATATGGTCTAATTTTAGACAGACCGTGCAGGTGTTGCGCACAGCGCGTAGCCTGCGCTGCACCAACGTTCTTTTGTGGATCCCCGTAACTCCCTCATTAGCATATTTTAATAGCAAATCAATGGTGTGTCTAGCGCAGTTTTGCGCGGACGGATGCGCCTGTCTAACGAAATTACGATGGACAAAAAAAAGTAGATTTCTTGCGTATCTCATTTTGGGGATGCGGAGTATCGAAACGCATGCCCAAATTTAGACTTACGCCGCTCATCTCCTGTTACGCCGGCGTAATCGCTCTGTGAATCTGGCCCAATATTTTTAACTTTTTGCTATAATACATATCCCCCCAAAAATATCTAAAAAAAACTTTTTTTTTCCTCAGTTTAGGCTGATACGTATTCTCCTACTTATTTTTGGTAAAACAAAAGCGCAAAAGCGTTTATTGATTGGTTTGCGCAAAATTTATAGCGTTTACAAAATAGGGGATAGTTTTATTGCATTTTTATTATAATTTTTTAATAATGGCGGCGATCAGTGATTTTTTTCGTGACTGCGACATTATGGCGGACACGTCGGACAATGTTGACACATTTTTGGGACCATTGTCCCAGAAAGAGGCGCCTCTGAGTTTAGCAAAATGGTTAAATTTAATGAAGGTACAACATTTAGCAACTCACATGGTTGATGAATAAAACAGGCACATCAGAGTATGCAGGTAAGTGATCCACATAGACCGTCCTCCTCACCGCTATCAGTGTGCAATCGTGACCAGGAAGTCTACCCTGCAGTAGAGCAATCTGAAAGTGAGACTTGAACCGCTCGTGGAAGGGACGACATCAATGGTGGTGCAGACGGTCTATGTGGACAGCTTTACCCTGGATGCCTGCATACTTAGATGTGCCTCTTTTAATCATCAACCATGTAAGTTGCTAAATGTTGTATCTTCATTAAATGTAACCATATTGCTACATTTAGAGGAGCCTCTCATCTATTTTATACTCAGTTGTGACATGACGCTACTCTTATATCAAGACATAGCTTGCATATCAAGTCAAAATTTATTAAAACATTTTGCCTGTGTTGCAAAACGCTCTCAAACCAAGGTTTTACAGTACCATACTGATGACCCCACAATAGGGTTAAAGCTTTTTTGCGTAAGGGAGTTTTACAAGAAGACACATGGCCACTCATTAAAATTAGAAGAAAAGTGCTCTAACCTTAAACTGTGTAGAGGGTTCTTTACTGTAAGAGCTGCAAGGATGTGGAATTCCCTTCCACAGGTGGAGGTCTCAGCGGGGGCATTGATAGTTTAACCACATGCTTACTGGACACGTATACCCCCTTCCTGACCAGGTGAAATTTCAGCTTCCGGCACTGCGTCGCTTTAACTGACAATTGCGCGGTCATGCGACATGGCTCCCAAACAAAACAGAGCTTTCTTTTAGTGGTATTTGATCCCCTCTGCGGTTTTTATTTTTTGCGCTATAAACAAAAAAAGAGCGGCAATTTTGAAAAAAAATTCAATATTTTTTACTTGTTGGTATAATAAATAGCCCAATTAAAAAAAAAAATTCTCAGGCTAGGCCAATACGTATTCCTCTACATATTTTTGGTAAATAAAAATAAATAAAATAAATCGCAATAAGCGACTGGTTTGCGCAAAAGTTATAGGGCCAGATTCAGATACACTTAATATTGCGCTGCGTAATCGAAATACTCTACGCTGCCGTATTTCACCAGGCTCTACACCGAATCCTGGTAGATTTTTGCCCGTACGCTACGGCGGCGTAGTCTATTTCTCGTCGCGTAATCGAAATATGCGATTGGGGGCGTGAAGCTTTTAAATTAAGCTCGTCCCCGCGGCGATCGAACTGCGCATGCTCCGTTCAGAAATGTCCCGCCGTGCATTGCGCGAAATTACGTCGTTACGTCATTCGTTGTTTGAGTAGCGTCGTTTACGAACATTCCTATTCCCGGACGACTTACGTAAAAAATAATAAAAGACGTCAGAAAACGTAGAAATTCGACGCGGGAACGATGGCCATACTTAACATGGGCTGTCTAATATTAGACCAGCAAAAAGCTGGTATAGTGTTACGTAAAAAAAAGATGACTAAAGGTGCCGTAAGAGATTGCGATTGAAGATCGCAATTTCTGGGATGGCTGGCAAAAGCTCATTAGCATACCCCGACGCGGAAAACGACGGGAAGTCCACCCAGTGGACGCAATTTTATTGCAGTGTAGATCCGAAGGCGTACGAACACGTAATCCAGTCGAATTGAAGCCCGCAGCCGTCTATTCATGGTTTGAGGTTTCCGACTAGCTAAAAAACGCACGTAATTTGAAATTACTCCAGTCTAACACTAGTTAGACAGGTGTAATCGCTCTGTGAATCTGGCCCATAGTGCTTACAAAATAGGGCACATAATTATTATCAATTTTTTTTTTTTTTTAGTAGTAATGGAGGTGATCTGCGATTTTTATTGGGACTGCGACATTATGGCCGACACTTCGAACACTTTTGACACATTTTTGGGACCATCGCCTTTTTTATAGCGATCAGTGCTATAAAAATGCATTGATTACTATAAAAATGACACTGGCGGGGAAAGGGTTAACACTAGGGGGTAAGGAAGGGGTTAAGTATGTTCCCTGGGTGTGTTCTAACTGAAGGGGGGGTGGACTGACTTGGGGCAATGACTGATCGCTGTTCACACATTTTTGACGCCATTCACATTCATACTGCGATCAGTGCTATAAATATGCACTAATTACTGTATAAATGTGACTGGCATTGAAGGGGTTAACACTAGGGGGTGAGGAAGGGGTTAAATGTGTACCCTGCATTGTGTTCTAACTGTGGGGGGAGGGGGGTGACTGGGGGAGGTGACCGATCTATGTCCCTATGTACAAGGGACACAGATCGGTCTCCTCTCTCCCTGACAGGACATGGATCTGTGTGTTTACACACACAGATCCACGTCCTTGTCACTGTAACCGCCGATCGCGAGTGCCCGGCGGACTTCGCGGCCGCCAAGCACGCGCATCGGCATCTCAGGGATGCAGCGGGCATGCGCGTAAAAAGGCCGTAAAAAGACGGCAACCCCCGAGATTTAGAGCCACCCTGCGGCCGTACAAAGTCGTGGTTAAAGAAACTATTAGATAAGCACCTGAACGACCACAACATACAGGGATATACAATGTAATACTGACATATAATCACACACATAGGTTGAACTTGATGGACTTGTGTCTTTTTTCAACCTCACCTACTGTGTAACTATGTAACATAACAAATAAATATCTCCCATGGTTGCTCTATGGCTATTTTATAGATTTTTATCAAAAACTCTATATATGCTCCATGTGGTGCTTCAAAATCCCTTCCATTAGGCACTTGAAATAGATTACTGAAGTTATTGTAAGGGCCAGTCATGGTACCTACAGAGTAGAATCCAGTAATGATCTGCAGTGACAGTTGCTACGATCTTTGCAATGATATGATATCATTTTTTTTTTTTTGCATTCTATATGATATGGTATTAATTTAGCAATTTGCAAAAGTGCCGTGTCACATCTGTGTGTCAGGTAGAGCTAACTAGAATCCCCCAATATCCTGCAGCAAACTCAAACTGAGAAACGGTTCTTTTGTGCGGCAAAATATTTTTAATGATGCCTAAGGCACATGGGTGGCACGCAGTGCAATTGTATTGTATTCCTTTAAAACACAGCAGTCAATATCATGGCTAATTAATTAAGTTCAGCACCGCTGTGATCATTTTTACAGGTACAGCGGAGATTTTTTTCAATATATTGGATGGAGAACTGGGTCAAAAACAAATGTTCAAGTCTTGCATAAGTGTTTAAAAAGCATTATTAAAGTTATTGATTGATGTGTTTCAATTAGGGCACAACAGAAATGTTTTCATTAGAGCTAAGGGGAAGAAGCCTTTATATATGTTACATCCACACACTTGTATCTATTGCAATACTGAAATTTAGAAATGTGTCGCAATTGTATAAAAAACGTCACATAGATGGCAACTAATTGCTATGGACAGTATAGAATGGAATAAAATACCGTGCCGGAAAAAAAAATACCATGTTCCAAAATGATTGGGACGCCTGCTTTTACACGCACATTTAATGGCATCCCAGTCTTAGGGCCAGAAGCTATTTACACTATGCCGCCGCAACGTAACAGAGCAAGTGCCGTATTCTCCATGCACTTGCTCCGTAGTTTGCGGAGGCGTAGAGTAAATCGCCCAGCGTAAGCCCGCGTAATTCAAAGGGGGCGGCTTGTATTTAAATTAAGCGCGCCCCCACGTCGAACGAACTGCGCATGCGCCGGCCGGGGAAAAAGCCCAGTGCGCATGCTCCAGCTCACGTCGGAAAGCGTCGTGGAAACCGACGTCAAAACGACGTGATTGACACTACGCAATGCCCTATTCGCGAACGAGTTAGTAAAACGACGTAACCGACGGAAAAAGCCGACGCTGACCCGACGCCATACTTAACATGGCACCCGACGGCATCCGACGGTACTGCGTAAGGTTACCCCTCATATTAGCAGGGGTAACCTTACGCGTTCGTAAACTACGTACGCGACGACGGAGCAGCGTAAAAGCGATCGGGAATCGGCGTAGTAGCCTCATTTGCATAGGCAAATGAGAAAACAACGTAAAGGCCACCTAGTGGCCGGAGTTGTCATTACAACTACGATCCGCAAGTGTAATGGTATTACACTTGTCGGATGTTTTCAACCGTATCTATGCCAAAGTGATTCAAGGAATCACTCGCATAGATACGAGGCAAAAAAAACGGCGATACGACGGGGTATCTGAGATACTCCATCGTAGCGCCGCTGAGAATCTGGCCCTTAGTCCGTAGGGTTCAATATTGAGTTGCTCTACACTTTGCAGCTATAACAGCTTCAACTCTTCTGGGAAAACTGTCCACAAGGATTAGGAGTGTGTCTATGGGAATGTTTGACCATTCTTCCAGAAGCGCATTTGTGAGGTCTTGTACTGATGTTAGACGAGAAGACCTGGCTCACAGTCTCAATTCTAATAATCCTAAGGGTTGAGGTCAGGCCAGTCTAGTTCCTCCAACCCAAACTCGCTCATCCACACTATGGGCCAGATTCAGAAAGGCTTTACGCCGGTGTATCAAAAAATACGCTGCCGTAAGCACAAATGTCCGCCGTTGTAGTTTTACGCCGATTCAGAAAGCAAGATACGCCGAAAAACATGGCTTCAGCCGTCCGGCGTAACTTGCCTACGCCGGCGTATCGTGGGTGCATAGTTACGCTGGACGCATTAGATGTTCCCATTAAAAATATGCAAATGAGTAAGATACGCCGATTCACGAACGTAGATACGCCCGGCCGCTTCATATATGCGCTTTGCGTAAGGCTTACGTCCGGCGTAAAGTTACCCCTGCTATATGAGGCGCAGGTAATGCTAAGGTATGGGCCAGGGAAAGACGCCGTCAAATTTTACGCCGTTTACGTAGTACGGGAATAGGGCCGGGCGTAGGTTACGTTCACACGTCGTAAGCATTGCGCACCGACGTCACTTAGGGAGTTTTTTTGACGTGATTCTGAGCATGCACGCGCATGCCCAGTTCGAGCGGCCATTAATTAGCATGGGGTCACGCTTAATTTAAATACATGACGCCCACCTCCTTCCTACTTTGAATTAGGTGGGCTTACGCTGGCCTATTTAGGCTACGTCGCCGTAACTTAGGGAGCAAGTGCTTTGTGAATACAGCACTTGCCTCTCTAAGTTGCGGCGGCGTAGCCGCTGCACAAATATTCGCCGATCTATCTGAATCTGGCCCTATATTGCCAAAAGTATCGTGCCACTCCTTCAAATCATTTGGTGGACGGGGGATTATGATGTGAGGTTGTTTTTCAGGAGTCGGGCTTGGCAACTTAGTTCCAGTGAAAGGAACTCTTAAAGTGATTGCAAAGTCTTTACTATACTTACCTAGAAGAATGGTCAAACATTCCCATAGACACACTCCTAAACCTTGTGGACGGCCTTCTCAGAAGAGTTGAAGCCGTTATAGCTGCAAAGGGGGGGGCCAACTCAATACTGAACCCTACAGACCAAGACCAAGACTGGGATACCATTAAAGTTCATGTGCGTGTAAAGGCAGGTGTCCCAATACTTTTGGCAATGTAGTGTATATATACTGTATACACACACACTCCAGGCAAATACACAGCTAAAATACATAAGTAAGCCCAGGCTTGCAGTCCCTTTAAGATGCTCAGCTGAGTATCGCACCTTGCTGCAGGGGATATTTCTCCCTCACTGCCAGTGGTTGACTGAATGTAGGGAGAGGGGGGATAGATGACTTTTGCTGAAGCTTAAAGCTGAACTCCACCCAAAAAGGGAAGTTACGCTTTAAGACTTCGCCCCCTACTCTTTAACCACTTAAGACCCAGACCATTATGCAGGTTAAGGACCTTATCTTTTTTGCGATTCGGCACTGCGTCGCTTTAACTGACAATTGCGCGGGCGTGCGATGTAGCTCCCAAATAAAATTGGCGTCCTTTTTTTTCCCAGAAATAGAGCTTTCTTTTGGTGGTATTTGATCACCTCTGCGGTTTAAATTTTTTGCGCTATAAAGAAAAATAAAGGGACAATTTAAAAAAAAAGGCAATATTTTTTACTTTTTGCTATTATAAATATCACCCAAAAATTAATAAAAAAACGTTTTTCTTTTCCTCAGTTTAGGCCGATACGTATACTTCTACATATTTTTTCGTTAAAAAAAAAACGCAATAAGCGTTTATTGATTGGTTTGCGCAAAATTTATAGCGTTTACAAAATAGGGGATAGTTTTATGGAATTTTTATTGATATTTTTTTTACTACTAATGGCGCGCTCACGACCCTACGGCTGGGCCTTAAAGAGACACGTACAGGTACGTGATTGTGCCCAGCCGTGCCATTCTGCCGGCGTATATCGTCGGTAGGGGGTACTTAAGTGGTAACAATTTTTTTTTTTTTTTTGTGGGGGTACCTGGTTTTGACACGTGTCTGCTCCCACTTTTGCTCAGATCGCCTAGCCGAGCTGAGTGGAAGTTCTGCGTCCCTTCTCCCTCCTGGGACACAACACAGGTGCCAGAAGACTGTGAGACCATTCACAATGTGCAGTGCAGCTTGCGCAGTGGGCATCTGGCTGAGAAGGCACAAGCTGTCACCATCGGGTACTTGACACTGCACACTTCTCTGTCTTCCTAGCCCCTGACCAGTCCAGGTACCACTGCTTAAATCAGGAGTCGCTAGGCTCCCTCGGATTCTTCTACGCCACGGAACATCTACAGACTCACACTTTATGTGGTGCACGCTCACAGCAGTCAGTGGTCAGCCATTTTGGATATAGTAGAAGAGGGTTAGAACTTTTTTTGCCATATGTATCTAATTAGGTAGATTTCCCTTCACTTTTCATCTTTTAGTTTCAACAGAAAATTAAAGGATATCTTTTCAATGTGAGGGAAATTCCCTTCTGGCAATAGTAAGGTTGCATTCAATTGCAATGGTGAGGCTGTATTCATGGAAATGGTGAGGCTGCATTCATGGAAAAGGAGAGGCTGCATTCATGGCAATGGTGAGGCTGCAGATGGGCACTCATCAGGCTGCATTGATCTGCACTGACCCTTATTTTGATTCACAATTCTTTATATAAAAATAAAAATAAATCCCTCTTAAAATGAAGGTGCGTGTTATACGCTGATAAATACGGTATATCCAAATAACACGCCCAAGCTCATCCTTAGACTCTTGGCTACAAAGGCATGATAATTCTTGTTGGGCAGTGTATTAGTTCATTTGCATTTTATTTTAATGGTTCAAAGAATGTCAGGTCCTCACGCATGTTTACTTCATCAAATCTGGCCCTCTTTGAAAAAAGTTTGGACACCCATGCAGTGGCGGTTCGTTCATAGAGGGCCCTGGAGCGCCGCCCCCTCTGGCTCTTCCACTGCCACTGAAATACATAGATTCATGCATTGCATGAATCTATGTATTTTTGCCGCTGCCGCCGACTATTCAGAAGGCCGGATGGTGAGCGTCGGCCACCTGAATAACGGCAGCTGGTTGGCTGTGTGAAAGTGCGTATCAGAGCCATCGTGCCTATCAGGCTGTACTCGGCTTCCGAATGCTTATCTAAGGGACGTACGGGGTGCGTTTCTTGGATAAGACTGACAGGCGACTCAGCCAATCAGGTTCACTGGTTCTGGTTACCAGTAACCTGATTGGCTGAAGCGTCATCAAGGGAGGGAGAAGACATCGAGGGACAGGGAAGGAGGATGGCTGACCCCCAGAAAGGTAAATGCTGGGCGGGGGTGAGGGGAATTTTACAGGGCACAGTGGCATCAATGGGCAAAGTGGCAACAATTATAGGGCACAGTGGCATCAATGGGCACAGTGGCAACAATTAAAGGGCACAGTGGCATCAATGGGCACAGTGGCGACAATTAAAGGGCACAGTGGTGACAATTAAAGGGCACAGTGGCGACAATTAAAGGGCACAGTGGTGGCAATTAAAGGGCACAGTGGCTGCGTTTGATGGCTTGGCACAGTGGTGACAATTGATGGCACAGTGGCTGCGTTTGATGGCATGGCACAGTGGCTGCGTTTGATGGCCATGGCACAGTGGTGACAATTGATGGCACAGTGGCTGCGTTTGATGGCATGGCACAGTGGCTGTCTTTGATGGCATGGCACAGTAGTGACAATTGATGGCACAGTGGCTGCGTTTGATTGCAGGGCACAGTAGCTGCGTTTGATGGCATGGCACAGTGGTGACACTTGATGGCACAGTGGCTGCGCTTCATGGCATGGCATGGCACAGTGGCTGCGTTTGATGGCATGGTACAGTGGAGACAATTGATGGCACAGTGGCTGCATTTGATGGCATGGCACAGTGGCTGTGTTTGATGGCATGGCACAGTGGTGACAATTGATGGGCACAGTAGCTGCGTTTGATGGCAGGACACAGTGGCTGCGTTTGATGGCCATGGCACAGTGGTGACAATTGATGGCACAGTGGCTGCGTTTGATGGCATTACACAGTGGTGACAATTGATGGCACAGTGGCTGCGTTTGATGGCAGGGCACAGTGGCTGCGTTTTATGGCCATGGCACAGTGGTGACAATTGATGGCACAGTGGCTGCATTTGATGGGCACAGTGAGGCTGCAATTATTATTATTTTTTTCATTTGCCCCCCCCCCCCCCAACAAAAAAAATTTGAGCAGCAGCACCCACCACACCCCTGGATTAGAAGATATCCCCTCTATTTCTATTTTGGTGGCACATTTTGGATTGAACTTCCTAATCTTTCCTGGTGACTTTGAAGATCAGGACAATTAGAGAGGGTAATGGGATTAGATTCAGATGAACTAAACGTTCTTAATTTAGAATTTAGATGATTTCTAAGAATCCCCACGACCACTTCTTGTGCAAAATTGTATAAAGCCGTATTTTCTTCATGTTCTAGAGAATCTCCACAGCCACGGAGGCCACAGTGCGCTTATCCCCCCACATTACTTATGCATAAGTACAAGTCTAATTGTATGCAAGCAAATCTTTTACGGTGAAAAATAGTAGCTGTATCCGAAGGAAAATAATTTACTGCAGGGAAACCTCAAGGTCAAAGTTTTGAATACACATGAATTTTTACAT
This sequence comes from Rana kukunoris, assembly GCA_029574335.1. Lineage (NCBI taxonomy): Eukaryota > Metazoa > Chordata > Amphibia > Anura > Ranidae > Rana > Rana kukunoris. Next base: position 40,616,018 of record CM056049.1, on the reverse strand, counting down.
AACAATTAAAGACTCCACTGCATAGCAGAGAGCTGCATCTCAATGAACAGTCTGACTGCTTTCCTATCTACAGATAAATTGTTCACAATTTAAGGAACTGTCTTTTTCCCAAAATAACGAAGATGAAATCTTGTCTCCTCTTTTGTAGAACAAAATATGAACTTGTGTTTAACTGTCATGTTTCCAGAAACTAAACTGTAAAGACTGGACAATGAGTAGGCAGACAGGTTATTCATGTGGGGTACAAACATAGGCGTGCGCAGGGGGTGTGCCGGGTGTGCCTGGGCACATTCTAATCACACCGCGTGGCGCAGATTCCCCCTGCTGATATTTCACAAAAGCCCCCCCCCAATGGGGCACTTAAAAAAAAATGTAAAAAATAATATACAGATAAAATTCTAAACAATAATACAAAAATAAAAAACTACAAATCTATTTTTTTCTATTTGAAATTCACATTTTGGAAGATGGTTATATCATTTTTATTCCATTCTATTGTGTTTTTTGTTCTTTTCTATTCTTTTCTGTTCTATTATTTTATTTTTATTTCTATTCTATTCTTTTCTATTATTTTATTTTTATTTTTATTTCTATTCTATTCTTTTCTATCTTATTCTTTTCTGTACAAATTCAAATGTATTTATTTTTAAAAATCGAATTTCAGGAAGATAGTTGTATTCTTTTTTTTATTCTATTGTTTTTTTTATTCTATTCTATTCAATTATTTTCTATTCCAGTAAATGCTATTCTTTTATTTTCTATACTATTCTGTTATTTTCTATTCTATTGAAATTCAAATATATTTTATTTGAATTATGAGAAATAGTTATACTCTTTTATTTTCTATTCTATTCTTTTCTGTTTTATTATTTTCTATTATATTAAAATGTATTCTACTTGAAATTAGAATTTCAGAAGATGATTATATTCTGTTCTATTTTTTATTCTATTCCTTTATTTTCTATTCTATTGTTTTTTTTATTCTATACTATTCAATTTGTTTCTATTCCAGTAAATGTTATTCTTTTATTTTATAACCTTCTCTATTTTTTCTATTCTGTTCAAATTCAAATATATTTTATTTGAATTATGAGAAATAGTATTTTTTTTATTCTATTGTTTGTTTTTATTCTATTATATTCAATTATTTTCTATTCCAGTAAATGTTATTCTTTTATTTTCTATACTATTCTGTTATTTTCTATTCTATTCAAATTCAAATATATTTTATTTGAATTATGAGAAATAGTTATACTCTTTTTATTTTCTATTCTATTCTTTTCTATTTCATTATTTTCTGTTCTATTCAAATTCAAATTTATTCTACTTGAAATTTGAATTTTAGAAGATGGTTATATTCTGTTCTATTTTCTTTATTCTAGTATATTCCTGTATTTGCTATTCTATTGTTTTTTTTATTCTATTCAATTCTTTTTTATTCCAGTAAATGTTATTCTTTTTATTTTCTATACTATTCTATTATTTTCTATACTATTCTATTATTTTCTATTCAAATTCAAATGTATTTTATTTTAATTATGAGAACTAGTTATACTCTTTTATTTTCTATTCTAGTCTTTTCTATTTTATTTTATTTTATTTCATATTCTATGTTTTGTTTTACTCTATTCTTTTATTTGCTATTATATCCCTTTTTTTTCTATTTTTTTTTTATTCTACTTTTTTCTATTTTTTTATTTTCTATTCTCTTCTGTTTTACTCTACTATAATCTTTCCTTTTATTTTATTTTCTATTCTTTTCTACTCAAATTTATTATTTTCTATTCTGTTCCTTTATTTATTGTTTTAATTACATTTTATTCTCTTCAGAAATTCGAATTAGATTCAAAAACTAAATTCTAATTTGATTTGAAAACAATTTAAATTTGATTAGAAAACTATTTCAATTCAAATTTCGTTGAAAATTTTGATTCGTTATTTCAGATTCATTTGAATGTGTTACTATTGTAATTCACATTTTGATACATCCAGCTTTCCGAATAACGAAAAACGTGTCCGGCTTTCAATTCGGAACGAAACAAATTGCACATGTCTATAGGGTAGCGACTTAAAAATTAGTAAATTAAAGTACAACAAAAAGTCATGTATAACGTTAATAAATAGTGCCAAAATAATAGAGTTAATGGTTACGAAGAGTCCCACAAAGTGTATAATCAGTGAAAACAGATGCTGTGTATACCAATGCCGGTGTGCATGTAGATATTCTTTAGAAGGTTCTCCAGTGACCAGCAACCAACATTAAGGGCCAGATTCTCAGCGGCGATACGACGGAGTATCTCAGATACCCCGTCGTATCGCCGTTTTTTTTGCCTCGTATCTATGCGCGTGATGCTTAGCATCACTTTTGCATAGATACGCTTCAACATCCGACAAGTGTAAAACCATTACACCATTACACTTGCGGATCGTAGTTGTAATGACAACTCCGGCCACTAGGTGGCCTTTACGTTGTTTTCTCATTTGCATATGCAAATGAGGCTAGTACGCCGATTCCCGATCGATTTTACGCCGCCCCGTCGTTTTCGTCCGCATAAGGTTACCCCAGCTTCTATGTGGAGTAACCTTACGAAGTACCGTCAGAAGCCGTCGGGTGCCGTCGGACGCCATCTTAAGTATGGTGTCGGGGCATCGTCGGCTTTTTCCGTCGCTTACGTCGTTTTACTAACTCGTTCGCGAATAGGGGCATTGCTTAATGACGCTCACGCCGTTTTCACGTCGGTTTCAACGACGCTTTCCGACGTGAGCTGGAGCATGCGCACTGGGCTTTTTCCCCGGCCGGCGCATGCGCAGTTCGTTCGACGCGGGGGCGCGCTTAATTTAAATACAAGCCGCCTCATTTGAATTACGCGGGCTTACGCTGGGCCATTTTCGCTACGCCAACGCAAACTACGGAGCAAATGGTTAGAGAATACGGCACTTGCTCTAGTACGATGCGGCGGCGTAGTGTAAATGGCTTACGATACGCAAGCGAAATTCTATGAGAATCTGGCCCTAAGTGAATTGAACACTCACAGAAACAATTGGCTTCCAGCAGACGGACCCCCCTCCACACTTGTATACAACCTGTGCTTTGCGCCTTTTTTACTTGTTTAGTAACTCGATGCATTTAGCTTTGATGGCAAAATGTCGCTGAAATTTCCTGAGTCTTACCGAAATTTTGGATAAATGAGAACTTTCACTCATATATACTTGTTACTTTTTTCAAAAAAATGTAGGTTCCATTTGTGTTAGGAGGCCAGATGATCTGATATCATTTTATACTAATTCAAACTTGCAGACTCTGCTATCTGCAGCTGTAAAAATGATATATATCAAAAACTGGGAATCTGCGAGGCGGGTGTTTAAGACATCCTCAGAGCTTAAAGCCGATGGCCCATTAAATTTTTTTTTTAAAAGCCAGCAGTTACAAATACTGCAGCTGCTGACTTTTAATATTAGGACACTTACCTGTCCTGGAGTCCAGCGGCGTCCGCAGCAGAGGACAAGCGTTCGCTCGTCTCTCTGCTGCTCTCCCCTCCATCCACGGTGAGGATACCAGGAAGTGAAGCGCTGCGGCTTCACTGCCCGGTTCCGTACGGCGCATGCGCGAGTCGCGCTGCGCCCGCCGATTGGCTCCCGCTGTGTGCTGGGAGCCGAGAGTTCCCAGCACACAACGGGAAAACCCCGTCTTTTGCCCGAGACTGCGGGCCGGAAGAGGGTGAAGATACCTTTAGACAGGTATCTGCACCCCCCTCCCCCCTGAAAGGTGTCAAATGTGACACCGGAGGGGGGGAGGGTTCCGATCAGCGGATCTTCACTTTAGGGTGGAGATCCGCTTTAAGTATAGCTCAGTATGAAGAGGAGCTCATAAAGAAATAAATGATATCCTCATAATAAGGAGCTGTACTCTTCAGGATAAAGCATAGAGCATGCCGACAAAGGGCCACATGCAGACTATACACCAGTGGAAAAAAAACAAATATTTAAAGTGAAAATATTCAGAAAAAGCAATTTTGAAAAAAAATATTTTTTACTTTCTGCTATAAAACCTATCCCATAAAAAAAAATGAGGGCTGTGAAAATTAAAGATTAATTCCTCGATTAATCGTAAATTTTTTTGACTGATCAAAATTCTTTTGATCGGTACTAGGGGTCACCGATCCGTGATCCGAACGCGTCACCCCGTTCAGATCGGCACACCACGCGATCCGCAGAGCGCTCCGGAGCCTTGGCCATAGGAAAGTTCCCGGCTTCGGCCTAGCTCCGGAGCGGCGGCCATCTTGCTCCACCCCCATGTGCTTGCCAGAGCCCAGTGCACAGCGTGACAAGCCTCAGCGCGCTCACTGCAGACATGTGGAGACAGCATCGGTGAGCTCTGCACCTGTAGGTAGGAGATCCGTTGCACCTCTAGTAAGCATGATTGTAATGTTCAACCTTTCTGAAAATAGCAAGGCAGAGGGAGATAAGGGGCCAGAGGTATTTGTGGAGCTGCCCCCTAACAGCTGCATCTGTAATGGGAGGACATGCAACATTTAAAACAAGAGTGGAGGGGGTGACACCGGAGTAATGATAGTGAATAGGGGGCAAGTGTACATCTTTCATTACACCCAACAGAGTTTTAGATTCAGTTATTTTCATCACAAAATGGAGCTTATACGCTTAAATACAGTGGGCCAGATTCAGATACACTTAATATTGCTCTGCGTAATCGAAATACTCTACGCTGCCGTATTTTACCAGGCTCTAAATGGAATTCTGGTAGATTTTTGCCCGTACGCTACGGGGGCGTAGTCTATTTCTCGCCGCGTATTCGAAATACGCGATTAGGGGGCGTGAAGCATTTAAATTAGGCGCGTCCCCGCGGCGATCGAACTGCGCATGCTCCGTTCAGAAATTTCCCGCCGTGCATTGTGCGAAATCACGTCGTTACGTCATTCGTTGTTTGAGTAGCGTCATTTACGAACATTCCTATTCCCGGACGACTTACGTAAAAAATAATAAAAGACGTCGGAAAACGTAGAAATTTGACACGGGAACGACGGGCATACTTAACATGGGCTGTCTAATATTAGAGCAGCAAAAAGCTGGTATAGTGTTGCGCAAAAAAAATATGACTAAAGGTGCCGTAAGAGATTGCGATAGACGTTCGTAATTTCTGGGATCGGCTCCAAAAGCTCATTAGCATACCCCGACGCGGAAAACGACGGGAAGTCCACCCAGTGGCCGCAATTTTATTGCAGCGTAGATCCGAAGGCGTACGAACACGTAATCCAGTCGAATTGAAGCCCGCAGCCGTCTATTCATGGTTTGAGGTTTCCGACTAGCTAAAAAACGCGCGTAATTTGAAATTACTCTAGTCTAACACCAGTTAGGCAGGAGTAAGGGCTCTGTGAATCTGGCCCAGTATTTGTAAATCCGACGGACTGTTTAAACGTTAAATTTAATGTGAAAATCAGAGGTGTTCTGTCACATTAGCAATAAACAGTCCGTCGGATTTCCAAACACTGTATTTAAGCACATAAGCTCTGTTTTGCGTTGAGAATAACTGTGAAATCTAAAACTCTGGTGGGTGTAACAAGATTTGTCTTTTTTTTTGCTGATCCGAAAATGATCTGATCCGTGACTCCTGATCCGAGGATCGATCCGATCCGTGAGTTTTTTGATCCGTTGCACCCCTAATCGGTGCAATGATGGTAAATTTTTCGTGATCTGAACGGGTCACCATATGCAGATCGACACACCACGTGATCCGCGGAACTCCGCTGCTGCCTCGCCCATAGAAAAGGCAGCGGCTTCGGCCTAGCTCCCAGAGCGGTGGCCATCTTGGTCCACCTGACGGCGGCCTAGGTGAGCCTAGAGCGGCACTCTGATGTCATCACCCGGCCTCAACTGCTCGCGTTCGGCCGGCTTATCTGGTAAGACTAAGCAAGCACTAATCTTCCTATACAGTACGAGAGATGTCTGTGGATATTACAGTGGGGGAGATGTCTGTGGATATTACAGTGGGGGAGATGTCTGTGGATATTACAGTGGGGGAGATGTCTGTGGATATTACAGTGGGGAGATGTCTGTGGATATTACAGAGGGGGAGATGTCTGTGAATATTACAGTGGGGGAGATGTCTGTGGATATTACAGTGGGCACTATATATGGTGGTGATCTGAAAAATGTGTGTGCGTTATAATTAATCAAAATTAGTAGATTAATCGATTTAAAAAAAAATCGATTCACCCAACACGAAAATTTTAATCAGTAACAGCCCTAAAAAAAATCCATAGAAATTTAGGCCAATATGTATTCTGCTACTCTATGAAGACGTTATTGGACGAAACGTGCATAGAGTGGGGCAGAGACGCTGACGATTTCGTGTGCAAGTGGTCGGAGCCCATGTTGTGTTATACGACCGGAGCACAATGACTGTTTGAGCTGAGCGTGTCATCCTTAGTGCCAGATAGGCACTCGGAACATGTGAGTGTAATCGCATTGATTTTATTAAGCAACCTGTTTGAACTTTCTTACGCTATGGGAAGCATTTCTTCTTCTTTCTCCTTATTCACTGTATATGCTATGACGAGACGTGTTTCTGATTGAGGAACACAGCGAAGAAGTACTTGAGTATTGAGCTGATTGGAGGGTTCACAATATCAACAGCCAAATTATTCCGGTGAAGGACTCATGCTGTGGATTATAGCAATGGGTGATTTTTGTGTAATTGTCTTGGAAAGCCGTCACAGTACAAGAACAATTCACATGTGTGTTTTTTTATTTTAAGAACTTTTTTCACTTTTTTGAAAAATGTATTACTGGATCATCAAATAATATTTTTTGCACTTTTAAATTATAATTATCATTAATTATTTTTACATTTAGGATTTATGGTGCATTAATTTATACTGTTTTATGCACTGATTTGCACATACCGTATTTGCCGTTGTAAAAGATGACTGGGCGTATATGACGACCCCCTAATTTCCAGCTAAAATGTTGGTTTTGGGATATACTCACTGTATAAGACGACCCCCTTCCTACTAGACATTCCTCGCCTCACCTCACTGTGCCATTACATGCCTCACTGTGACATTACATGCCTCACTGTGCCACCATTACATGCCAGACTGTGCCACAATTACATGCCAGACTGTGCCACCATTAAATGCCAGACTGTGCCACCATTACATGCCTCACTGTGCAATCATTACATGCCTCACTGTGCCACCATTACATGCCTCACTGTGCACCATTACATACCTCACTGTGCACCATTACATGCCTCACTGTGCACCATTACATGCCTCACTGTGTTACTGCATACCTCACTGTGCCATTGCATGTCTCGACGATCCCTTACCTTATCCCTGACACGCAGAATCTGTCAAACCGCGGCCGTCTATTTTCCAAAAGCCGCGCCTCCTCCTCGTGCTGTTCCGTGATAGACGGAACACTCAGCTTCCCAGCAGACACTCTGTTCAGTGTTCCGCCTATCACGGATGCCCTCTCATCCGAGACCGAGGACGAGAGGGCATCCGTGATAGGCGGAACACTGAACAGAGGCTCTGCTGGGAAGCTGAGTGTTCTGCCTATCACGGAACAGCAGAAGGAGGAGGCGCGGCTTTTGAAAAATGGACGGCCGCGGTCTGCATGTTAGGTTACCGGCGTATAAGACGACCCTCGACTTTTAAGAAGAATTTCATGGGTTAAAAAGTCGTCTTATTTCCCCCGGAAAATACGGTATATATTTTGAACTTTATTTGCATAGTAGAGTATACAACCATTTATATGAGTACTTATTACAGTATATGATTTAGATATTGTTTTATGCATATTGCTGATTTGCACATATATATACTTTGCACTTTATTTATTTTGTACATTTGTGCAGTAAGGTAATGAATCACTTATTTGACTATTCACTATATGCTGTAGAGTCCTGTGGACATGCGCTAATCTTGTTCTTATCCAATTATTATTGATTCATGTCAATATTGAGAAAGCTGAAGTTTTTTCAATTTGTGTTCTGCTACATGTTTTTGATACCGGGCAGAGGGGGGCAAACTGGTAGCATTTGATGGGGCAAACTGGTAGCATTTGATGGGGCAAACTGGCGGCATTTGATGGGGCAAACTGGCGGCATTTGATGGGGAAAACTGGCAGCATTTGATGGGGCACACTTGGGGCATTTGATGGGGCATACTGGTGGCATTTGATGGGGAAAACTGGCAGCATTTGATGGGGCAAACTGGGGCATTTTATGGGGCAAACTGGCGGCATTTTATGGGGCACACTGGCGGCATTTTATGGGGCAAACTGGCGGCCTTTGATGGGGCAAACTGGCGGCCTTTGATGGGGCAAACTGGCGGCCTTTGATGGGGCAAACGGGCGGCCTTTTATGGGGCACACTGGCAGCATTTGATGGGGCACACTGGCGGCATTTGACGGGGCACACTGGCGGCATCTGATGGGGCAAACTGCCAGCTATTGGTGGAGCAAACTGGCAGCAGTTGATGGGGCAAACTGGCAGCAATTGATGGGGCAAACTGGTGGCAATTGATGGGCATAGTGGCTGCGTTGGATGGGCACAGTGGTGGCAATTGATTGGCACAGTAGCTGCTTTTGATGGGCACGGTGAGGTTGCAATTGTTTTTTTTTTTTTCAGTTTGTTTGCGCCCCCCAAAAATTTTGAGCACTAGCCACCACTGCAACAAAGGTTCAGCAAGTCTTATGTTGGCTTTTGAACTTTTTGTTATCTATGGATGACTTATTAAGTCATGCCTGTGTGACATTTCGGAGAACTAGGCGCTTATCTGTGTGACATTGGTCACCAAGGATTTCGTAAAGAAGAAGCTTAATATAGAATATCAGTTAACAAGAAATCAAATCCAATTAGCCAAAAACGCAACATTTTTCCGTCGTCACACAGTTTCCTCTGTCACCATGTGTCTGAAAAGAACAAGGACAAATAGCAGCTATTTAAGCTTGTCTTGGGAGAAAATGTAGACAAATGTCCTAACCTTTCGGCATCACAAGTTGACACCTCACACGGAAGACAAATTGGTATTACTCATTCCCATTTTCATAGAAGCTTGCTCTCAAGAAGTGGAGTGTCGCCGTTTTCCCAGGGAGCTCTTCATTATTTTAATGAGGTTGGGTTTGTAACTAGAGATGCGCAAACTTCTGAAAATATGCTTTGACACGGGCTCGATCAAATCAGCAAGCCGTTATTATAATGCAGCGCCACAACAGGAAGAAGATGGCTTGGAACAGACGTGGCGCTGAACATGCAAGATTTACTTAAGAAAGCTTGCAGTTGTTGCAAAGTTTTTGCAGCAGGTGGCAAGAGAATAAACTGGTGACCTTGATAGCATTTGGGTGCAAGAAATAATGCAAATCGTGTTTTAATGGTTCAATTCTCTCCAGGTGTCTGTATGCTCTTACTGGAAACATTTTGGGATTCTGGTTTTCAGTGCCAAGAAAAACCAACACTGGTAATTTCCTCTTAGGCCGTGTACACACGATCAAATTTATCTGCTGAAACTGGTCCGATGGACCGTTTTAGCAGACATCTCCGATCGTGTGTACAGGCTATCGAACATGTTTTCCCACTGGACAAATTTCAAAGCATGCTTTGAATTTTGTCCGCCAGAGACATGTCCGTCGGATATGTCCGCTGGTTAGTACACTCACCAGCGGACATAACTGTCCACGCATGCGTCGAATGGATTCGACGCATGCGTGGAAGTATTTTACTTCCTGGAGTGGTGACGTGGTGGCATCAACGTCACTGCCACATCACCGCATCCTCAGCCAGAGGGGATTTTCGTCCGATGGTGTGTACATGCCATCGGACCAAAATCCGATGAGACATGTCCGCTACAAACGGACATGTTTGAGCGGACATGTCTCATCGTGTGTACGCGGACTTAAGGCTTTTGGTTCTAAAAACAAATGAAAGTATCAGTAACTTTAAAGACACTGGGGTTGATTTTTGAAAAGTAGAGCATGCAAAATCTGGTGCAGATGTGCATGGTAGCCATTCAGCTTCTTACTTCAGCTTGTTTAAGTAAGCTTTGGCAAAAGAAAAATGGAAGCTGGTTGGTTACCATGCACAGCTGCACCAGATTTTGCACTCTCCAGGTTTAGCAATTCAACCCCACTGTCACCATGCCCATTCAAGTTCAAGGGAGAGTCTTTAACCCTTTAACCGATACTCACCTTGCCTGAGCTTCCTTGGTGCTTTTTCCTGTGTTGCAGCCAACACCAAAATCCTCAATGTTGGCTATTGTCAGATACTAGGGAAATAAGTGATGTCACTCTCTGTCATGTCACAGTATTCATGCCTAGTCACTGGCTGCTAGACCTGAGCACATGACAGGTGGTCACATGCTACCCAATACCTTGGATCACTGGATATTTTTGCCAGCTGAGGCAACTGGTGGGATTCATTGGCAAAGTGGGTATCAATGGGTCAGGAGGCCCTTTACACACATATCTTTGCCCTGAATGGTCTTTTTAAATATTTGACCACTGCATGGCTAAAAAAGCTGAGGGTAAAGTTGATGGACTGGTCAAGCATGTCAAGCATGTCTCCAGACCTAAACCCTATTGAGCATCTGTGGGACATCCTCAAACGTGGCCAGGTTATAAGCTCCCAAACATAGAAGACACTACATCGCCGCCTCAGGGCTCTTATGTTTTGATATCTTTGTAATCATGTTTAGTCTTTTATATGTATCATTTATTTCAAAAACGTATTATAATTATATATTTTGCCTATTTTGTACCGAGAGTGTTGTATTGAATTATATCAGGTTGCCTGGATGTATGCTGAAAATCTAGGGGTGCTTTTGGGCCATTTCAACTTGTTTAATTATGTGATTTTGTATCTCCCTCTGTCCCTCCTGTTTAGTGGTAGGCAGCCCAATCTTAGCTAGACCTGCTCAGATGCTGCCATATTCTCTTTATCAGTGTTACTACTTCACAGAGACAAATTTAAGAAATAGTGGAGTGTGTTTATTATCACAGCGGTGACTGCTACAGTTTCATCTCGCTTTGTGAACCGCAGAGACTTTGAACTATCCCTTGGCTAAAGGATTGTGAATTTTATTATAATCTGTTATGTATGATATTTGTATGGACTATTGGATCTACCGAGTCCGGGTGTAATGGCACAGCTCTAAACCCCCCTTTGTGTTTCCTATTTCTCTCTAGTTCTTCTGCACAAGAGCAGCCACCTCCCTGTTTAACCTGCTATAGAGATTGGTACTTTGTTGCCAATTGACTATCTATCTGGACAAGCGCAATTTTTTTGTATTGTATATTTAAGAAAGCCATTGTCTCCTTACACTTCATAAGACTGGAAATCCAACCTATGTACTGCAAGTATCTAAAGCAAATTTGCATCGAATTCAAGTCGAGTTCGAGTTAAGCTGATTGATTACTCCTTAATTTTGGCCTTGTTTTCTAGCACTAGGTGGCCAGGTATTTGGTGGTACTAGATATAAAAAGGGCAACCCAAGGTCAGGTTATGGGTATATGGGATGTTTCAGCCAATGGATTCAAGAAAAGCCATGGCCTGCTAAGAAAACCTATATATTTAGCTGAGGTCAGGTGATCTGTGCAATCCGGACCGATGTCTGGATGGACGTGGGTCATACACCCCGGGCTGCTATATTGGGCCTATTTTGGGGGCATCTGGCTGCCAGGCTGTGTGAGGGCCTATCCAGAAGTAAGAGGGCAGTGCAGGTTTGGGATTGTGGCTTGCAGTCCAACCAAAAGTGACGGTTCTGCTGACCGGAGAACCTGTCGAGGTCGGAGGTAAAAGGAAAGCTGTCGCCACTAAGGGATCAACCACCTTAACCAGGGATCACAGTGAGTAACTGAAGAAAGTACCAGAATCACATTCTAACCGAACGGGCATGGTGGAGATTCAGGACAAGACAAGTAAAAATGCGCAAGATAACACAATGCCTAGGGTATCAAGAATGCATATACATCTGTGGGAACAGGGCAAAGTCAATGACTAGTGGTTTAGCATAAGCTAACAATAAGTCTGATTACTTGTATGTGGGTATATACATCCAGGGCTGCCATCAGAGGGGAACAGAGACCATGTTCCAATTCTAGAAAAAAAGGCAAGGAGAGAGGCGCCTCTGGGTGTAGTAGATTAAAAGCAATTTAATTAAAAACAAACGTATCTCACTCACATTTGAGTAGTAACAGGTAAGCATGTAAAGGTAGTTGTTTCCTTGGAGTGGTGAGCTGTCATCGATTTGGGCTTTCTTCTGCAGTCTGTGGAAGCGCTGTGCAGGGAGGACACTGCCTCATCATAGGGCGATGGAAGTCGGCTGTGATGTGCGATCCTCTACCTGGTGCTTAGATGGTAGGATGAAGAGCAGACGCAGGACGATGATGTCACCAAAATGCGATGCGTTCCTGAGTTTCAGCAGCGAATGGACTGGCTGCTGCACTCCTTTTTCAAGCACAAGGAGATTCAGGAAACTTCAGGCGGTGATCAAGTCAGGGACCCAACCAGCAAAGGTGACACTTGCAGAGCAGCCTTGTGTTAAGCCAGGGACCAAGCCGGTTAGCAGGTGTGAAGCTCAAAAAGTATTTGAAGTGCCAAGCTAGGGACCCAGCAGGGAAGCATGGGTGAAGCTTGAGGGAGATACCAACAAATAAGCCTTGAGGAGCTCACAGGATTCAGAGTCAGTAAATCAGAGAGTCCAGTGAGAGACTAGGAGCTCAAGGGGCTGAAAAACTACAAGTAGAAGTTGTAGTGAAGCTGATTGAACTGTTGAACTTTGTGTTAGGAACTGTTAAGTACTGTAGTCATAGGAGACAGCAATCCTGCATGTGCAGAAGGGGTGCCTTGCTGGGGCCTTTTCCCTGTATTACTGTCCACCTATTGAAGTCTCGGAGTCTGCTAATTGAAATTGCAACTACTTAAGGGTGTCCTGGCCCTAACCCTCTTTCCCTTTTAAAAAATAAAAGTTAAAAGAAATAAATCTTTGTAAGTGTCTGGAGCCCAATGACTTTCACCATCTTTGCACCCACTATGCCTCTCAACCCACTACACATTGAAGGATGTCAGCTGTCTTTGGCCTGGAAAGTTCTCATTAGACTGAACAAGGCCAGAGACGTTGCTACACATCTTTAAAAACAAAAATGAAAATGCTGCAATGAGTCATTACATGGCCATGTTGTGTGCCACTTTTTGGACCTGACCACCAGAGGTAAAAGATGAGAGAGAGAGAGAGAACCAGTGAGATCACCAGCCCAAAGAGCCACATAAAAAGGTGGTGAAGAGGTACTCTAAGGTGGAGGAAAGTGGAATTGAGGGAGTGGTTGGGCTGCTTTCCCACATACTGTATAATATATAAGTACAAAGACAGAAATCAAGGCAACCAAGCAAACTAATGCCTCGTACACACAAGCAGAAATTCAGTCGGAAACACCTTGGATGGTTTTTCTGACGGAATTCCGCTCAAGCTTGGCTTGCATACAAACGGTCACACAAAACTTCTCTGAACTTTCGACTGTCAAAAATGCGGTGTCGCACAATACTACGACGAGCCAAGAAAATTAAGTTCAATGCTTCTGAAATTGTTTCCAAGCATGCGGCGGAATTTTGAAAGTCAAAATTGCTACAGACGATCGGATTTTCCGATACGAATTTTTTCCGTCTGAAAATTTGAGAAACAGCTCTCAATCTGTCCCCTATCTATTGATTAGCACTCCTGTGTTCCTATTTGGGAGACTTTAAAATTCATATTTAGGACTGTAGTACACTGAGTGCCTTGACGGGGCCTGCAGCTCACACAGGTATTTGCTAATACATGCAACTAAACCTCTGTTTTTAATGCATACAGCTAGACAGATTCATTTGGTTTAGTGCTTTTTTGGTTGGTAACTTTTAGCCTGGCTATTATGGAAAAAATTTTTATATTTCATACATATATTTAATCGCAAACTGATATAAACGCATCTCATTTAAAGTCCCAAAACCTCCCCTCTTCTATCCATTTACAGGGATGAAGGCCTGTGGTAGTTCTATCATATGCCTCATGTAAAGTCCCAACCCTATCCCCCCTTTTTTTAACACTATCATGGGATGGAGATACGTTTTAACAACTCTCAGGGCCAGATTCTCAGAGGCGTTACGACGGAGTATCTCAGATACCCCGTCGTAACGCCTTTTTTTTGTCCTCGTATCTATGCGCGTGATGCTTAGCATCACTTTTGCATAGATACGCTTCTACATCCGACAAGTGTAAAAGCATTACACTTTCGGATCGTAGGTGTAATGACAACTCCAACCACTAGGTGGCCTTTACGTTGTTTTTTCATTTGCATATGCAAATGAAGTAGTACGCCGATTCTCGATCGATTTTACGCCGCCCCGTCGTCGCGTACGTCGTTTTCGTTCGCGTAAGGTTACCCCAGCTTCTATGTGGAGTAACCTTACGAGGTCCCGTCGGATGCCGCCGTGTCCCGTCGGATGCCATGTTAAGTATGGCCTCGGGACCGCGTCGTGTTGTGCGTCGTTTACGTCGTTTGCGTACGTCGATTCTGAATGGGGCTGGCGTACGCTGCGATTACGTCGTTTACATTGAGAAAATGTGACGTCCTTTGGAGCATGCGCACTGGGCTTTTTCCCCGGCCGGCGCTTGCGCAGTTCGTTCGACGCGGGGGCGCGCTTAATTTAAATACAAGCCGCCCCATTTGAATTGCGCGGGTTTACGCTTGGCGATTTACGAGACGCCAACGCAAACTACGGAGCAAGTGCTTTGAGAATAAAGCACTTGCTCTAGTACGCAGCGGCGGCGTAGTGTAAATGGCTTACGCTACGCCGCCGAATATATATGAGAATCTGGCCCTCAATCTTTTTCTGGCGAAAACTCCGCTAGCAAAAGTCCGATGCAGCCTACACACGGTCGGCATTTCTGACCAAAAGCTCACATCAGACTTTTGCTGGTGGCATTTCCGACCGTGTGCACGCAGCATTAGAAGTCCTTTGACTCTAGAAACTCTTCCTTAAAACTTGTGCGTAGTGGCAATTGCTTCGGAGTGCAACCTCCCTGCATGAAGCAGCCTCTTAATTGCTCCCTAATGGTGGTAAATTATGGTGTCTCTTTTTTTTAAGAGAGAGACCAAGCTGGAGACCTCTACATTCACCGCCTACATATTTATTGAAATACACTTTATTTACAGCTTCACTTCTAATCTAGCTTTTGCCTCAAAACAAATATGCCCTGGAGAAAATGTCTTGCTCTAAAGATCTGAAACTGATCCTAATTGTTCAAGCACCATGGATCTCAGCTAAATAATTATACATTTAATACTCTATCATTACAATCTATGGGGAAGAGGCATTTTTCTATGAATAACAAATATCAATACTGTAATCGTTAAAACAATACATGCAAATCTAAATGTAATTAAACTTTTCAGTTGGCAAGAAACCTGCTTTTCAGCACAGAGGCAAACTTCACTTTATGATGAATGCCTTTAAGAATATGTTGGTTTCATCCAAGTATTCTTTGTTGTTTATTAATGGCCAGGAGGAGTAAGAACAATTAAATCTTCATTTTTTTAGAGTAAATATTAAATATTGCATACTGATATTTTTATTCTCTTTTGAGCTCCTCTGTTGTAAATGGCCATTGTTAACATAGCTCACTAGCATATGAAATATTGCAATAATGGAAATAGAGTGTAGCGCTATTGTGAAACAGTGTAGTGGAGTGTAAAGATACAATCAAACAAATAATAATGAATAAACAAAAAGTGAATGAGGACTAATAAATAAACACAATGGGGGAGATTCACGTAGAACGGCGCATCCAATGCATTTTTTTTAGCATTGATCGCTATAAAAAATGCCAATGGTCCCAAAAATGTGTCAAAAGTGTCCGATGTGTCTGCCATAATATCGCAGTACCAAAAAAAAAGCGCTGATCGCCGCCATTACTAGTAAAAAAAAAATATTAATAAAAATGCCATAAAACTACCCCCTTTTTTGTAAACGCTATAAATTTTGCGCAAACCAATCAAATAACGCTAATTGCGATTTTTTTTTTAACGAAAAATATGTAGAAGAATACGTATCGACCTATATATTTTTTGGGGATATTTATTATAGCAAAATGTAAAAATGTAAAATGTAAAAAATATTGAATTTTTTTCAAAATGGTCGATCTATTTTTTGTTTATAGCGCAAAAAATAGAAACCGCAGAGATTATCAAATACCAGCAAAAGAAAGCTCTATTTGTGGGAAAAAAAGGACGCCAATTTTGTTTGGGAGCCACATCGCACGACCGCGCAATTGTCAGTTAAAGCGACGCAGTGCCGAATCACAAAAAGTGCTCTGGTCTTTGACCAGCAATATGGTCCGGGAGTTAAGTGGTTAATTTACATATATCAAAAATGGACATGTAGTCATCAACACGACATAAAAGGCTCCCAGAGAGCCAACAAGAAGAGGACCTGTATCGGAATCACCCTACATGTTTCGCTCGGTTTGAGCTTCATCAGGAGCTCATACAGGTCATACTGAAAAAACAGTCCATAAGAAATAAACAATTAAATGAATACAATAATATCGATTGGTAAAGTAAATTACATCTACAATATAATCAGATACATTTAGGGAGATAATAACCATATGTTGCTACAAATACATGTACATGACATACTTGATGCTGAGCAAATAACTCATCAAATTGGGCTTACTTCAATCCACATTATAACAATATGAAATTCAACTAGATCGCTGGTTCGCCAAGACTCTCCACAGGAAGGGCCCAGGAAGGGCCCAGAAATGATTCAGTCCAAATTAATCCACCAATGGCTATAGTATATAAAAACATAATCTAAATAGACCAGAATTTGAGGATGGATAGTTTAGCTGTCCATCAAAAGCATACAGGCCAATCAAAGTCACAACCATACAGAAGTAATTAAGACATAATTTGTTTGATCAAATACAAATGGAAGGGTACCTTGTTCCTTTAAATATTAGGGTCAAAATTGAAGCAGGGAAATGTGTAAGAAGCAGACTCCAGCAAACTAGGACGGAAGAAAGCAAACAATTGCCACTGCAACATCCACAGTGGAGGTGTAACCAAATCACTGCAGAATCACCGTTGAAAAACAAAAAACATATTCAGGAGTTTTGAATAAAGGCACAGGGAGGTTTTTGAGCCGGGAGAACACTATGATTACTGCTAGCAGTTATAGCCGCTGGCAAAAAATCACATGTGCAGAATCCCACAAGCTGGTTGTACCCAAGAGGATTGACAGATCCACTTGGGTACGATCAGCATTCCCATAGATGGATTAAACCTTTTTCAGGCCTGCTGAACCAAATTTCGATTCATGTATAACTAGCTGACTTTAGGCTTAGTTAACAGTTGTGGTTGGTAAAAATAGGTGGTTAAACAACATTTTTACCACCCCCAAACTGCCTCCATTAAACTCTAAATGGAGCTGTGGCCACAATGCTTTGTGGTGCATCAAATTTTGTACCCCCTGTTTTGTTTGGTGGCTAGTGGGGTTTGTCTGGTTTTGTCATTAGTCAACAAAATAAAAAGGACTGGCCAAGGTGCTGAGAGTTTTTAATGTAAGTGTGGTAAACCCTTGAAGGTGGTACAGGAGGTATAGCGCCCAAAGAAGCACATGTTGCCAGCAGGGTATTGGAGTGTTGGACCGGTGATCAACTGGTGAATGCTGAGGTAGCAAGATACACAGCACGGCAGAGGTCTCTTGGGGAACTCCAGATGTACTTGGCAATCAATGCAAACAGGATATAGAAGTAAGGCCGGGTTGAGGGTCAAACAAGGGAAATCATTCAGGAGATAGAGGCAGGTAGCGGCAACAGGAAATAGGCTCAGGTCATACACGGGAAAGCAAGCAGATAAGAAATAGCAAGGTCCATTTAAGCAAGCCAGGGTCATACACAGGTGATCATGTAGAAGCAAAGTTCGTAAGGCAAGCCGGGGTCATACACAGGTGAACATGTAGAAGCAAAGGGCCAGATTCACATACACTTAATATTGCGCTGCGTAATCGAAATACTCTACGCTGCCGTATTTCACCAGGCTCTACACCGAATTCTGGTAGATTTTTGCCCGTACGCTACGGCGGCGTAGTCTATTTCTCGCCGCGTAATCGAAATACGCGATTAGGGGGCGTGAAGCATTTAAATTAAGCGCGTCCCCGCGGCGATCGAACTGCGCATGCTCCGTTCAGAAAATTCCCGCCGTGCATTGCGCGAAATCACGTCGTTACTAGTGATGAGCGGAATACGCCATATTCGATTTCGCGATATTTCACGAATATATAGAAGAATATTCGCGAAATATTCGTTAATATCGAATATTCGTGATATTTTATCAAAAAAAATTTTTTTGCAAAATTTCGCTAATGCGAATGCGAAATTGATTGCGAAATTCTCGTCAACATGCGAAAACGGAGATCATTTCCTGGATTACTAAACTAATATGCACTAAACACTAACTCTACTTACACAAACTTATATGACTAAACTAAAGCTAATTTTTTTTTATTTTTTTTTTTTTTTTATACACAAAACACAGAAGGGCAGAGAAAGTATTTGCGAATATTCGCATTACGAATATTCGCATTGCGAATATTCGGCAACATAAAACGATCGCCTCAGCTACTCGGCCCAGGGTCTCTAATCATACCAGCAATGCTTTTTATTCGCATTGCGAATATTCGGCAACATAAAACGATCGCCTCAGCTACTCGGCCCAGGGTCTCTAATCATACCAGCAATGCTTTTTATTCGCATTGCGAATATTCGGCAACATAAAACGATCGCCTCAGCTACTCGGCCCAGGGTCTCTAATCATACCAGCAATGCTTTTAGACGTCGATGGAGATCACTAGGATGTGATCTGTTTTAAAAATAAATTTGAAAAAATACGAATATTCGCAATATCGAATATTCACCGCGATATTCAATTTATTTGCGAATACTCGAATATGCAATATTCGTTACGAATATTCGCAATGCGAATATTCGTGAGCAACACTAGTCGTTACGTCATTCGTTGTTTGAGTAGCGTCGTTTACGAACATTCCTATTCCCGGACGACTTACGTAAAAAATAATAAAAGACGTCGGAAAACGTAGAAATTCGACGCGGGAACGACGGCCATACTTAACATGGGCTGTCTAATATTAGACCAGCAAAAAGCTGGTATAGTGTTACGCAAAAAAAAGATGACTAAAGGTGCCGTAAGAGATTGCGAATGAAGATCGTAATTTCGGGGATCGCCGGCAAAAGCTCATTTGCATACCCCGACGCGGAAAGCGACGGGAAGTCCACCCAGTGGCCGCAATTTTATTGCAGCGTAGATCCGAAGGCGTACTAACACGTAATCCAGTCGAATTGAAGCCCGCAGCCGTCTATTCATGGTTTGAGGTTTCCGACTAGCTAGAAAACGCGCGTAATTTGAAATTACTCCAGTCTAACACCAGTTAGACAGGCGTAATGGATCTGTGAATCTGGCCCAAAGTTCGTAAGGCAAGCCGGAGTCATACACAGGTGATCAAGTAGAAGCAAAGTCCGTAAGGCAAGCCGGAGTCATACACAGGTGAACATGTAGAAGCAAAGTCCGTAAGGCAAGCCGGAGTCATACACAGGTGATCAAGTAGAAGCAAAGTCCGTAAGGCAAGCCGGATTCATACACAGGTGAACATGTAGAAGCAAAGTCTGTAAGGCAAGCCGGAGTCATACACAGGTGATCATGTAGAAGCAAAGTCCGTAAGGCAAGCCAGGGTCATACACAGGTGATCATGTAGAAGCAAAGTCCGTAAGGCAAGCCGGAGTCATACACAGGTGATCATGTAGAAGCAAAGTCCGTAAGGCAAGCCAGAGTCATACACAGGTGATCAAGTAGAAGCAAAGTCCGTAAGGCAAGCCGGAGTCATACACAGATGAACATGTAGAAGCAAAGTCCGTAAGGCAAGCCGGAGTCATACACAGGTGATCAAGTAGAAGCAAAGTCCGTTAGGCAAGCCGGAGTCATACACAGGTGATCAAGTAGAAGCAAAGTCCGTAAGGCAAGCTGGAGTCATACACAGGTGAACATGTAGAAGCAAAGTCTGTAAGGCAAGCCGGAGTCATACACAGGTGATCATGTAGAAGCAAAGTCCGTAAGGCAAGCCAGGGTCATACACAGGTGATCATGTAGAAGCAAAGTCCGTAAGGCAAGCCGGAGTCATACACAGGTGATCATGTAGAAGCAAAGTCCGTAAGGCAAGCCGGAGTCATACACAGGTGATCATGTAGAAGCAAAGTCCGTAAGGCAAGCCGGAGTCATACACAGGTAAACATGTAGAAGCAAAGTCTGTAAGGCAAGCCGGAGTCATACACAGGTGATCATGTAGAAGCAAAGTCCGTAAGGCAAGCCAAGGTCATACACAGGTGATCATGTAGAAGCAAAGTCCGTAAGGCAAGCCGGAGTCATACACAGGTGATCATGTAGAAGCAAAGTCCGTAAGGCAAGCCGGATTCATACACAGGTGAACATGTAGAAGCAAAGTCTGTAAGGCAAGCCGGAGTCATACACAGGTGATCATGTAGAAGCAAAGTCCGTAAGGCAAGCCAGGGTCATACACAGGTGATCATGTAGAAGCAAAGTCCGTAAGGCAAGCCGGAGTCATACACAGGTGATCATGTAGAAGCAAAGTCCGTAAGGCAAGCCAGAGTCATACACAGGTGATCAAGTAGAAGCAAAGTCCGTAAGGCAAGCCGGAGTCATACACAGATGAACATGTAGAAGCAAAGTCCGTAAGGCAAGCCGGAGTCATACACAGGTGATCAAGTAGAAGCAAAGTCCGTAAGGCAAGCCGGAGTCATACACAGGTGATCAAGTAGAAGCAAAGTCTGTTAGGCAAGCCGGAGTCATACACAGGTGATCAAGTAGAAGCAAAGTCCGTTAGGCAAGCCGGAGTCATACACAGGTGATCAAGTAGAAGCAAAGTCCGTAAGGCAAGCTGGAGTCATACACAGGTGAACATGTAGAAGCAAAGTCTGTAAGGCAAGCCGGAGTCATACACAGGTGATCAAGTAGAAGCAAAGTCCGTAAGGCCGGAGTCAACACAGATGAACATGTAGAAGCAAAGTCCGTAGGCAAGCTGGAGTCATACACAGGTGAACATGAAAGCAAAGTCTGTAGGCAAGCCGGAGTCAACACAGTGATCAAGTAGAAGCAAAGTCCGTAAGGCAAGCCGGAGTCATACACAGGTGATCAAGTAGAAGCAAAGTCCGTTAGGCAAGCCGGAGTCATACACAGGTGAACATGTAGAAGCAAAGTCTGTAAGGCAAGCCGGAGTCATACACAGGTGATCAAGTAGAAGCAAAGTCCGTAAGGCAAGCCGGAGTCATACACAGGTGATCAAGTAGAAGCAAAGTCCGTTAGGCAAGCCGGAGTCATACACAGGTGATCAAGTAGAAGCAAAGTCCGTAAGGCAAGCTGGAGTCATACACAGGTGAACATGTAGAAGCAAAGTCTGTAAGGCAAGCCGGAGTCATACACAGGTGATCATGTAGAAGCAAAGTCCGTAAGGCAAGCCGGAGTCATACACAGGTGATCATGTAGAAGCAAAGTCCGTAAGGCAAGCCGGAGTCATACACAGGTGATCATGTAGAAGCAAAGTCCGTAAGGCAAGCCGGAGTCATACACAGGTGATCATGTAGAAGCAAAGTCCGTAAGGCAAGCCGGAGTCATACACAGGTAAACATGTAGAAGCAAAGTCCGTAAGGCAAGCCGGAGTCATACACAGGTGATCATGTAGAAGCAAAGTCCGTAAGGCAAGCCGGAGTCATACACAGGTGATCATGTAGAAGCAAAGTCCGTAAGGCAAGCCGGAGTCATACACAGGTAAACATGTAGAAGCAAAGTCCGTAAGGCAAGCCAGGGTCATACACAGGTGATCGTGTAGAAGCAAAGTCCGTAAGGCAAGCCGGAGTCATACACAAGTGATCAAGTAGAAGCAAAGTCCGTAAGGCAAGCCGGAGTCATACACAGGTGATCAAGTAGAAGCAAAGTCTGTAAGGCAAGCCGGAGTCATACACAGGTAAACATGTAGAAGCAAAGTCTGTAAGGCAAGCAGATGTCACAACAGGAAATCCAAGGAAGATACACAGAGGTTCTGGAACACAGAAAGGCTGAGGACAATCCAGCAAATGGGCTTAGCAGCTGTCTTTTATAGGCCAGCAAGTGGCCGCATTTGTCAGGTAATGCACGTATTGCGCGTGTTGCGCATGCGCCTATTCGTGGTATTGCGCATGCGCGTTTCGCCTGTTTGCGCTGACACACATTTGCGTGCCCCTGTTCACAGGAATGCGCCTGATGCGCCCACTAACATTGCCAGCTCTTCTTCGGTTACTTCCCTGATACTTGGTTTAGTGGGAAAAAAAATTATTGATTAAATAAACAAAAGTATTATAAAGATTTAAACTAGATAATGCCAATCTTAGGGACTTGCTAATACTAGTGTAAATGTTTTTGCCTGTCCAGCCAAGGACATGGTCCTATGGGTCTCTTCCATGACTAAAGTCTGATGTCGCGCACACACTACCGTTTTTCGAGTTTAAAAAAAAGACGTCTTTAAGGGTCTTGAAAAAACAATGTTTTTTTCAACCGGATCATTAAAACGCCCTTGCCTACACACGATCGGGGGAAAAAATGCTCTAGCAAAGTGGGGTGAAGTCCAATACGTACGACGGCACTATAAAAGGGAAGATCCATTCGGATGGCGCCACCCTTGGGGCTACTTTAGCTGATTTTGTGTTAGTAAAATACGATTCGCGCTTTTCAGTCTGTTACAGCGTGTTGAATGTGCTTCGTCCATTACGAACGCTAGTTTTACCAGAACGAGCGCTCCCGTTTCATAACTTGCTTCTGAGCATGCACAGATTTTTCACGTTGTTAAAGCCCACACACGACCATTTTTTACAACCTTAAAAACTACAACGTGAAACACGTAGTGAAAAAATGTTTGCCCATTTTTTAGAACCCAAAAAATCCTCTGAAGCATGGTTTTTAATTACATTAAAAAAAAACGTAATTTTTTAGAAGCCGAAAAACGGTCGTGTGTGCGCGGCATGAGTCCGATTTCCACCAAACCCCTAAAATTTGCAGTCATATAAAAAAGATGTATGTTTGGATGAAATTTAGATCCATTCAGCATGCTGGTTTGTGCACTTTTAAATTATTTAGTATTAGAAAAGAAAGTTGGGGCATAGAGATGAAGCCTCTAGGAACCATAATTTATTTTCAACCAGCGAAAACTACTTTAAACAGCGCCGCAAACATAAATTTCAAGTAAATATCATAACTACAGTTTTAGGAAACCAAGCAACAATTATCGTGCCCAGCAGCCTAATAGTGGCCTGGCAGAAGTTGGAATTGGCTAAATAATTTATGATAAAATTAATGTATTCATAGTTCGGCTCAGGGCATAGCTAAACTCTCAGTTCTGATGTAAAATATGAAACAGGGCCCTCAACATTTATTAGTAAAAAAAATACAATACACAGAAATACCTTCAAACCACATAATAAACTTGTCAGTATGGAATACACTTTTAGCTGATAAGCCCTTCATGGTGTTTCTTTTGTTAGAAGAGAAAAGACAAGAGCATAGGTCCCTCTGGAGGCCATAGCTCTGGTAATCATTAACTAATTCTGCTGTCCCTGACTTCACGACACTGCTTCATATGCCTCTTTTCGATTGCTGTACAAAAAAAAATTGCAGGCAGGAGCTTTGGTTACTAACTGAGAATAGTCAGGAGCTGGTATTTGAACAAATTATTAAAGACAAAAGTTGGGAATATATTGAGCCCTAGTGATATTGCCAACGAGCTTCATCATCCAGGTGCTGGCTCCCGAAAAGGCATCTGGTGTTCTGCAAACAGTCCATCGTGACACAAAGCATTTGTGCATATATGTTCTGCATTTGGCACCCCCGATGACGTCAGATATGACGAAACGGTCGTAGGGTTGCCACGTACACGCACTGCACATGCGCGAACCGAAACCTATCTGACACACAGCTGTTTTTCTAATCCTTGCAGGGAATTTTACATGTATGAGGACTTCGTCCCCTTTTATTTTATTTTACAATAAATAGTGGAAGAACTTTTACACTATTGGATCATTTTTTGTTTTTTGTCTTTGAAAACATATTGGCCTTTTACCTGACATCTACCTCCGCATCCACGGGAGAGTGTACACATTGAGGTTTATGGATTGGCCCTTTGTTATGTGTATGTGATCGTTTGCAGTTGAATTCCTGTGAGAGGAGCATCTTATAATCCAGTGAGGATATTACCATTCTGCTAAGCCTTGTTGACCACCCTGAGTAAGGGTGGTCGCAGGCTTTTTGGTAAGCCTTCACTTTTACTAGAGGTGGCGGGCAGCACAAGATCTGATTGACTTCACTCATGTTTTTACAGTGTTGTGTTTCACTGGACAGTCATGTTTGAATTGCTCACATATGTCTATCAAGAACATTTATGGACACTGTATCACAATTTTTCATATTTTATTATCCAGCGCTACACTTTCCATTGTCCATTATTTGGCTTAATAGACTCTACCAAATTGGTTCTTTGGGTGTCCCTCTGAACAGGACCCATAGTATGGCCACTGTATTAAAGGCCAGGGAGTAAGATGGCTGACATCACACAAGTATGTTTATTTTTTTCTGTTTATTTCACTTTAATCGGGTAAGGGTATAACCAATTATTTCATAAAGGTACAACAGAAATTATCATTTTATACGACAGCAGAATGTTTGTGTCAGAAACCATGAATCAGACCGAGACAGAAGTACAGTTAAATCATACATGTTTAATAATAATAATAAAAAGATTAACAGAGTAAGCATAGTCAAAGCATGGCCAGAGTTCAGGAACCAGATCGGATAGTCCGCCAGGCCAGATGTCAGAGAGCCAGAGATAAACGTAGTAGAACAGCATGCAGGATCAGGAGCCAGAAGTAACGTCAGCCAAGCAAGTCTTCATCAGAAATGCAGGAGATCTCTGTGATGTTGACCAAGGCGAAGGCAGAGAGCAATTGAGCTCGAAGGCTTAAGTAGGTAATGCTGATGAGTAGGATCAACAGCAGATGAGTCACTGTGGAGAGAAAAGAGCTGGCAATTAGTCGACAGCTGAGCGGCAAGCTCAGAGAAAGAAGGGCTGAGCCCAGCCCTGACAGTTTGTCAGCTGTAGGCAGATGCAGTCTATTTGCTCAACTTTAGGTGGTGCTTGACTTCAGTGGCATTGCAGTTGGAAGGTAAGTCAGGAGGAATGATATTGTTTCCCAGATCACTGGAGAAACTTTCTGATTAGACGTTGCTGCCCCATGTGATTTTGGCAGCCATATTGGGTCAGGCAGGGCCTATTTAAGGCACTGGCTCCCAGACTTGTTGTGCATTTAACGTGTGGGTAGCATAAGGACAGGTCACCCATCTGTCAGGGACAGTGATAAGCAGCAGGGAGAGGTTCCAGATGAGTAGGGAAAGGATAGGGACAAGCTATCCTTCGTGGAACCTCCCCATTTGGGCACGGACTGGCCAGACTGCATCCCACCCCGCAAGACCGATGCTGTTGGCACAGCTGTGTACTCTGCCACACATCGCTGTTGCATTCTGTGAATGTTCCTGGAAGGGCAACTTTCCTGGCTGTGTATTGCTGAACTTCAACATTAATACAAGTTCTGTTCTCTGCAACTGGACTCTATTTACAGCACATCACACTGCACTTTCTTACACAGTATTCTTTACAGATCCAGTACCAGTTTCATCCTTAGGCTGGCCATACATGGGTCGAATTTCGAAAGAATATTCTTTCGAAAATCTAATCCAAGAATTTTCGTTAGTATTTCGCACCATAAGTGGGCTGCAAGCAATAGCCGATTGTCATGCGGCCATCAAATTTAAAAATTCGGACATGTTGGAAATTTTTTGAATAATTTACAATTTTCTAATCAATGATGGTAGAATTGTGCAAGAAATGTAATCGTAAAAGAAATGCGCATGTGCAAGAAAAGAAAATTCCCAGAAAGGAAAGAAGATTTCCAGACACAAAAATTCTTTTCTGTAGGAACATGGGGTAAAATTGAAGGTTTGGTTGGTCGAATTTTAAAATCAATGGTAGCACCATTTTCTGATTTTCAAAAGAAAATTCTTTCGAAATTCGAACATATATGGCCTGCCTTAGTCAAATGGTTTTATGTTGGTTTTCCCCTGATGTTCTAGTATGCCCCCACAAGTGTATATAACAGAAAATT
The DNA here is from genome assembly GCA_029574335.1 of Rana kukunoris. Taxonomy (NCBI): domain Eukaryota; kingdom Metazoa; phylum Chordata; class Amphibia; order Anura; family Ranidae; genus Rana; species Rana kukunoris. The sequence goes on along the minus strand of CM056049.1, from coordinate 40,589,691 downwards.
ACTCAAGATATTCTGTATTCCCAATAGAAAGCAGCGGTCATGCAGAATAGAAGTTTGTCAAATACTCTGTAGCTTTGTAGAGGACACGTGGTCAATCATCTTTATTGTATAATGGCATATAGAAGGTCATGGCTTACTTTGAGATCTATATGATCCCAGTGGACTCCGTATTGAGCTGACATCTTGTCAGGATTAGGTCAAGCTATTTAGTGATATACATAAAGTGAGGGGAAAATGAAAATGTATCTCTAAAGGCAATGTAACATTCGTACATATATTTTCTTTACTACTTTACTTTATTTATTTTTTCATTTTATTGTTTAAGCATGACATACTGCATGTGGTTATTTATTGTTTACTGCCAGCGGGAGGTCACTAATTTTAGATAGCACATTAACTATGTTGTGAAAATTCTGTAAAAAAAAAATGAATTTTTCTTGTTTCTTTTATAAAATTTGTAATTTTTCTTCATAAATTTTGGCCAAAATTTATACTGCTACATATCTTTGGTAAAAATAAGTACAAATTGGTGGATAATATTTGGTCTTTGTGAAAGTTATAGGGCCAGATTCAGGTAGATGGGCGAATCTTTATTCTGGCGTAACGTTGCTCATTTACGTTACTCCACCGAAACTTTAGGAGAAAGTACTGTATTCACAAAGCACTTGCTCCTAAAGTTGCGGTCACAGATGAGTTACGCAAACGATGTTAAACTTTTTCAATTCGACGCGGTCACGACGGACATACTTAACATAGGATGCGCCTGCTTTTTGTTGCTTTATCTTTACACAGGGAAACCCCTTACGGAAACGTCGTAAAGTGACTGCGTCGGGTCCGCGTACGTTTGTGTATTGTCGTATCTCGCTGATTTACATATTCTCGGTGTAAATCAGCGGGAACGCCCCCGGCGGCCATTTTAAAACTGCCTTTAAGATCCGACGGCGTAATACAATTACGCCTGTCGGATCTTTGCAACATACCGGCGTATCTTGTTTTCTGCATACAGAAAACAGATAAGCCGGCTCAAAGTGTGAGTTATGCTGGCGTATCACTGATACGCCGGCGTAACTCTACCTGAATCTGGCCCCGGCGCCCATAGGGCCAGATTCATGTAGAGTTACTACGTCGTTTGCGTAACTCGTCCGTGAATGGAGATTGACGTCATTGACGTTCACTTCGAAAACACCGTCATAATTTGGAGCATGCGCACTGGGATACATTGACAGCCGGCGCATGCGCAGTACGTTCGCCGTGGGATCGCGCCTATTTTAAATACTACACGCCCCCTACCCGCCCAATATGAATTCCGCCGGCCCATTTTCGCTACGCCGCCGCAACTTTCGGAGCAAGTGCTTTGTGAATACAGTACTTTCTCCTAAAGTTTTGGCGGACTAACGTAAATGAGCAACGTTACGCCAGAAAAAAGATTCGCCCATCTACCTGAATCTGGCCCATAGAGTCCACAAGCTATGGTGCCAATATCTGAAAATGTATCTCACATAAAGTACTGACGGCCTATATCATTTCTTGAGACCCTAACATGCCAGAAAAGTACAAATACCCCCCAAATGACCCCTTTTTGGAAAGAAGACATTCCAAGGTATTTAGAAAGAGGCATGGTGAGTTTTTTAAAGTTGTAATTTTTTTCCCACAATTTTTTTTTTTTTCACAAAATGTTTATATTAGCAGGTTATTTCTCACACACAGCATATGCATACCAAAAATTACACCCCAAAACACATTCTGCTATTCCTCCCGAGTATGGTGATACCACATGTGTGAGACTTTTACACAGCGTGGCCACATACAGAGGCCCAACATGTACAGTAGGGAGCACAATCAGGCATTCTGGAGCACCCAAGTCAATTCTGACATTTCTCTCCAACATGTAAAAATCTTAATTTATTTGCTAAAAAATTTGGCAAATTTGTTTTTTTAGTAAAGACCCTAGAGAATACAATGGCGGTCATTACAACTTTATACCTTGCACGGTATTTGCACAGCAATTTTTCTAACGTGTTTTAAAAAAAAATGTTTTGTGCTTAAAAAAAAAAAAACAGTAAAGTTAGTCAAATGTTTTTGCATAATATGAAAGATAAAGTTACGCCGAGTAAATAGATGCCTAACATGTCACCCTTCAAAATTGCACATGCTCGTGGAATGGCGCCAAACTTCGCTACTTAAAAATTCCCATAGGTGACGCTTTAATTTTTTTTATTGATTACATGTTTTTAGTTACAGAGGAGGTCTAGGGCCAAAATTATTACTCTCACTCTAACGTTCACAGTAATACCTTACATGTGTAGCTTGAACACCATTTTCATATGTCGGCAGGAATTACGTATGCGTTTACTTCTGCATGCGAGCACACGGGGACAGGGGCGCTTTAAAAAAATGTATTCGAGGCGCATGCGCGGCAGCTCCTAAGATGGCCGCCGGCTTCTAGAGCTCCGCTCCACCACGGCCCTGTAATAGCCACCGGAGCTCTCAGGACGCCCCCCCAGCGCTCTCACCGGGTCCCACGAGTAGGGGAAGACCCCGGGAACAGGCGGATGTTATCGGCGCCGGTGAGGAGGAATCTATCGCGGCAGATGGCGGCTTCTCCCGGACCCCTCAGTTATGCCAAGATGGCGGCGGCGGCGCAGCAAGGCCTACATGCCGCAGGAGACGCAGGGGACTCTATTGCTGACCAGGATCTGGTCCTACCGCCATCACCAGGTACTGACTTCCCCTCCCTGCATCAGGCTGCCTCCCCAGCCTCCACAGAATCCCTGTTGGGACGAATGAGCGCGGGGCCCCCCTCCACCCCCCTGCTGGATCCCCATACAGGCATGCTGCTGACTGTGAGTGAAACAGCAGAGTCCACTCCTATCCCCACTGACTTTCCTTCCATGATGGAGGCCTTTGCACAGATGCTCTCCAAGAGCTTGGCCCTCAATGCAGCCCAAATCACTTCATCCATTCATGCAGACCTGCAGCAGATCGGATTAAGAATGGACACTATAGAGAAAAAGGCTGACCAGGCCGTAACACGCATTAACCAAAACACGGCCAGGCTACAAGATGTCCAGGATCAATTAGAGACTGCCTTTGCCAAGATCGATGACCTCGAGAATAGAACCAGACGCTATAATTTTAGGATAAGGGGGCTCCCCGAATCCGAAAAGGAGGTGCAGGCGGCTGTGAAATCCTTTATTAAAAGTCTCATTCCTGATATAGCGGAACACCGCCTGGAGCTGGACAGGGCACACAGGGCCCTGCAACCCCCTCGCGCTGACGGACTCCCCAGAGATATTATAGTGAAACCACACTTTTATTCGGTGAAGGAGGAGGTGATGAGGAAATCCAGGTACTCCGAAAATCTTACGCTAAACGGTCATAGAATCCAAATTTTTGCTGATCTCTCCCCCTACACAGTGCAGAGACGGCGATCGCTTAAACCACTGCTGCACCTATTGATGGAGAGGGAAATCACATACAGATGGTCTTTTCCCCTACGGCTGAACTTCTCCTTCAAGAACAAACACTATGGCTTCTCATCCTTGTCTGAAGGGGAGCGACTGTTGGCGCATCTAGGGATCCTGCTCCAAGACCCCCCTCCTATGCAGACCGGCAGGAGCAACCCGGCTTCTACAAAGAGACCCTCGCCTGCAAGCCCTTTGCAGCACACCTGGCTCAAGCAAGGCTACAAGCGGTCCAAGGACAATCTACAGACCTGAAGAATCTCCCCCTTCTGTCCCTCTTTGGGCTCGATGACTTCTCACTTCCCATGATGCCCGGATTTGGGGGTACTCCACCCGCCGCCCCTTGCTGGGGATACCTGTTGCTGAAGACTTCCAGCGGACAGCACTTATAATATTGTCTCCTTTAATGTTCTCCTTTTGTTGCAGGTTGCCCGGCAGGGCCTTACTTCCTGACTGGGACTGGGGCGGGTGGGCTCTACACGAACTGGGGCTGGGGAGCTTGAGGGGGTGGCGGACCGACTAGGGTGGCCTTTCCCCTTTTGTGTGCCGATCAGTTCCTGGTGCATTTTATGGTTAACAGCAATGTAGTTTTAAGTCTCAATGTACTTTTTTTTTTTTTTTCTCTCTCCCTTCCAGGATCCTGGGCCCCGCGGGGTGGGGGTCGGGGACCGGGGGGGTTCCTGGTTATCACAATTTATTAGACAGTGACATACATGGGGGCGTTCTGCTTGTTCCTTTAGAATACGTTAGGCCCCAGTGTGGGCCTTTGGTACAACGGATGATATATTTTGGGTGGATGGGTTGTGGTGGACCCAGTGCACCTCATACTAGGACCGGGAGCGCTTATCGTGCTCTTCGGCTCTGTCTCGGAGTCCCTGTCTCTAGGGAACTCCGATCCTCTCAGGATTGAGGGTAGGGATGGATAGTCCATCTCGACCCAGGGGTGGGGTGGGGTTAGGGGACCTCAGGGTCCTTTGTTTATGTCCTATTGTTTTTTTATTATTGTTTCAGTCCTTTTGTTCAGTCTATCAATTTGTAACCGGTCTCTTTTTCCTCCCTTCTTCTTTCCCTCATGTCCTGCCTGCTCCTCATGCCACTTCCTATCTGAGTCTCTTCGGTGCCTTCGTCCGTGACGGACCTCGCCTCCCGGGACCCGAGCTCTCGCTGTGTCTGCGCCTCAGGCTGTGTGGTGAGTACCGCTTTTTAGATCAAGGAGTGCACCGATACATCACACTAGTTCTAACCACTCTGATCCATGCCTAATACACATTCCCCACCTCCATCCCTCAAGATAGTTTCTCATAATGTCCAGGGCCTTAACTCGCCAATTAAGCGTAGGAAGCTGTATCAGCTATACCACTCTATGCATGCTGACGTGTTATTGTTACAGGAGACTCATTTCCCGGTCACTTATAAGCCTACTTTCCTTCACCAGCATTATCCTCAATTTTTTCTGGCATCCGCGGACAATAAAACTAAGGGAGTGGCCATTTGTTTCGCTAAACACATTAACCTATCCCAACCGGTTGTCAAAGCCGACCCGCAGGGACACTACATCTTGGTCTCTGGTCAAATTGATGGAGAAACCTACACCTTTGTCTCCTATTACTCCCCAAATAAGGGTCAGAAACCCTTTTTTGACTCTCTACTGCACACTCTGAGCGAACATCTCAAGGGAACGGTCTACATTTGTGGGGACTCTAACATCGCTTTCGATTTCTCGCTGGATAAGTCCAGGTCTGGGAAGCCGATGCCAAAACGACCCTCCAAACAAAGTGTTAAAATTGCGGAACTATTACACTCGGCGGGGCTGATTGACGTCTGGAGAGAGGTTAACCCTCACACGAAGGACTATACGCACTTCTCTGCCCCACACAACTCATTTGCCAGGATAGACCACATTTTCACACGTTCCTCGTCGATCCCCTTAATTAGAGGCTCCAAGATTATTGAATCTTCCCTTTCGGACCACTCGATGGTCGTGTTGACCACGCTGAGACCTTCGGGAGTGCGAACGGCCCCTCGCTGGCGTCTGCAGGAGTCATTATTGAGTGACCCCATACAGTGCACCCTTTTGGAAGCAGCGATTAAGGAATACTTCCTTCTCAATGCGACGGGCGAGGTCTCGGAGGCTACCGTTTGGGCAGCACACAAATCGGTGATCCGGGGGAAGATCATACAAATGATCTCGATACGTAGGGCAGAACACAGGGCAGACACGCTGAAGCTCACTGAGGAATTCCGTGCTCTAGCGAAAGCACACAAGCGACACCCTACGGCGGATTCCCTTAGACAGTTGGAAGGGGCTCGGGCCCTTCTCAATCTGAAACTGACCACTGACGCAGAAAGGCACCTTAGATGGACTGGGGCTAAATTCTATTCTCAGAAGGATAGGATTGGATCTAAGCTGGCAGTGAAGTTGAACCCTAAGCCACGCGCTCTAGCCTTCCCTAAAATTAAGACGACCTCAGGGGACCTGACGCAAAACCCAACAAAAATTATGGACACTTTTCTACAGTTCTATTCTGACTTATATAAACCTGTTGGCCCGGCTCAGGCCTCCCTAAGCGAGACATTCTTGGACGCTCTCCCTCTTCCCACCCTCTCCCCTGAGCATAGGACTCTCATGGAGGAACCGTTTACCTCTGCCGAGATTTTGGACACCATAAAATCCCTCAAACTTGGCTCATCGCCCGGTCCCGATGGATTTTCAAATAGCTACTACAAGAAATTTGGCCCTTGCCTGGCTCCACATATGGCTCGGTTATTTAACTCCCTACGGGAGGGAAACCTCCTGGGCGCAGACCTAAACTCTGCATACATTTCTGTGATTCCCAAGCCGGACAAGGACGCTAGTGAGGTTAGCAATTACCGCCCAATCTCGCTTATCAATAACGACATCAAAATTATGACCAAGATCATGGCCAATAGGGTGGCGAGTTTTATCGCCACATACATACATGGGGACCAGGTGGGGTTCATTCCTGGGAGACAGGGTCCGGATCAGGTTAGGAGGGCCATTGACATAATTTCGCTTCTTAGATCCCACTGGGATGGGGGAACCCCGCAGAAAGGCTTTATCCTTTCTATAGACCTTCACAAGGCCTTTGACTCGATTGACTGGAATTACCTAACCGACATATTGGGGAAGTGGGGTTTCGGCCCATACTTTTTGAACCTAATCCGAGCTCTTTATTCGAACCCCACGGCCCAAGTTCGCCTGTTGGGCAGATACTCGGAATCGTTTACCATTGGTCGGGGAACCAGACAAGGGTGCCCACTCTCCCCCCTCTTATTCGCGTTGGCCATAGAGACACTAGCAATTGCGCTTAGATCGAACCCGGACTTCAAGGGGGTGACGTGCGGACAGGGTGAGCACAAGTGCGCGCTGTATGCAGATGACCTGCTCCTTTTCATCACCTCCCCACTGACCTCTACCCCCGTGATACTTAAGACTCTACGGGCCTTTAGTGACGTTTCGGGACTGAAAGTTAATATGACCAAGTCAACAGCCTTGAACATTAATGTCCCCCCCGACATTCTCTACCAGCTCTCTAACAATTTCGCCTTTAAATGGGCATCCGGGTCGATTCCTTACTTAGGCATCAAACTTACACCAGACATAACAAGTCTCTTTGAAGCCAACTATCCCCCTATAATACGCAAGTGTAGAGAGGATTTGGATGCGTGGTCGAAGTGTGGTCTATCCTGGCTGGGTAGGATACATGCGGTGAAAATGACACTCCTCCCCCGTCTGCTATATCTATTCCGCTCTCTCCCGGTCCCGATTCCAAAACGTTTTCTCAGTTCTGTCCAATCCCGAATAGTCCGTTTTGTCTGGGGTAACAAGGGGTATAGATGCCCCTCGGGCATCCTCTATCGGTTGAAATCACAGGGTGGGCTGGGACTCCCGAATCTCTGGGGTTATTACCGGGCAGCCCAACTCGCACAAATCTCGATGGCTTTCCGCCAAGGACCTAAACCTGACTGGCTCTCCATGGAGAGACAAGCCACCCCCAAGAACACCATTGACTTCCTCCTTTGCTGTGAACCAAAGGTCAGACCCGCAATCCTATCTCCCACCCTCTCGCATTCGGTTTCCTTAAGCTCCAAACTATTTGGCGCGCACCCCCTGACGTCCCCCTTGAAACCGTTGGCACACCTGTTCCATAATGTGGAATTCCCCCCGGGAATGAGTATTGAGGCCTTCCGGTGGTGGACGGACAAAGGCCTCTACCGGATTGGCCACTTCCTCTCCCCGACGGGCCCTGTTTCCCTAGCCTTTTGCAGACAGAAACTGGACATGCCGGATTCGGAACTGTTCAGGTTCTCACAAATCTCCCATTTCATGCACTCAATCTGGACCAATAGAAAGGTACCCCCCACAATCTCGCCATATGAACACTGGTGCACTACCGCAGCGGATCAGAAGGGTGGCATCTCCTTGATCTATACAGCGCTTGTTTCTAGAGAGGTAAAGCCATCGTACGCTCGGGCCTGGGAGGAGGAACTGGACGGCTCGTGGGACACTGAGGTCTGGCACAGAGCAACTATTAGAGCGTATAAAGGTATTCTCAACGTCTCTCTCATAGAGGCTGGTCTAAAAGTCTTACTCAGGTGGTATTATGTTCCTTCCAGGCTGGCTAGGATGTTCCCAGGGGCATCACCGGTCTGTTACAGAGGTTGTGAGTTGGAAGGATCTATGCTCCACATTTGGTGGACCTGCCCCCGCATCAGATCATTCTGGCGGAAGGTGTTCCGGATCATTCGCTCCGTGACAGCATCGGTGGTGACCCCCCATCCAGGCATTGCTCTTTTGAACCAAAGCATTCCTGGAATATCTAAACATTGCCAAACCTTATCCTTTCTCATACTATTGGGAGCCAAAATGTCTATAGCTAAAGCCTGGAAGAAACCTTCGGTATCCCTTCAGGGGTTCAGGAGAAAAGTCTCTTGGATCATGGCGCAGGAGCAGATCGTTGCTAGAATTAATGACAAATCTGAGAGATTTCTGGCCATCTGGGAACCCTGGGCCACCTACTGTAACATATCCCTCATACCGGGAGTTCTGCCTAGCGGGCCGACCGACCGTTCAGTTCCCTAACAGAGCAGGCATCCCTCCCCTCGTCTCCTCTCCCTCTTTTTCGCTTCCCATTTCTCTCCTATGCATCTGTACCTCTTCTTTTTCTTCTACCCCCCCCCCGGTTACCATTCTGTTACATGATTTTCCGGTTACTGGTATGTTTTATTAGGGTGGAGACTAGCTCCCCCAAGTGACGGCCTACAAGGCCGATTGTGCACCCAGGGCCGGCCTTTGGGGTGTGCGGACAGTGCGGTCGCACAGGGCGCCATAGCAACATGGGCGCCTGGCGACCGCACTGACTTTTTTTAATATTCGCCCGTACTAAGACTAAGTAGTAGGCGGAGGGGCGTGCCGCACCGGGTGCTATACACTGGGGGTGTCAGACCGGCGCCCCCCTCCCCCCTCCCGCGACTTTGCCGTGGTTACGGGTGCCTGGCTTTGCAGGGGCCGTCAGCACACCCGGGACCTGGGTGATCCCCTTTCCCTGTGGCAGCTCCGCGGGTCTGAGTCTCGGCTGTCTGTGACTGTTTCACAGTCACGCAGCCGAGCAATGAAAGCTGCCTCCCCCTTGTCTGCACTGTGCTGTGTGTGCAGCACGCGGCGAACAGGTTATCTGAACCTGCTTAACGGGTCTGAAGGAGGGTGTTATTGTATGGGGGTCTGCACTGTAGAGGGGAATCTGTATTGTAAGGGGGGTGTGTTTTTTTATTGGAGGGGGGTCTGCACTGTAGGGGGGTGTTCTGTATTGTGGGGGGTTCTTTATTGTAGGGGGGTCTGTAGTCTGCAATGTAGAGGGGGGTTTGTTTTGTAGGGGGGGTGTGTTCTGTATTGTGTGGGGGGGTTCTTTATTTTAGGGGGTTCTGCACTGTAGAGGGGGGTGTGTTCTGTATTGTGTGGGGGGGTTCTTTATTGTAGGGGTTCTGCACTGTAGAGGGGGGGGGGTTCTGTTTTGTAGGGGTGAATCTGTATTGTAGAGGGGGTTTTGTATTGTAAGGAGGGGTCTGTATTGTAGGGGGTCTGCGTAACATGCAGGGGGTCCAGAACTGTTAGGGGGTGGCTGTGTAATATACAGGTGTCTGGGGCTGTGTAATGTAAAGGGGTGCAGGGTGCTGTGTAATGTAAGGGGGTCCAGAGCTGTGGGGTGCTGTGTAATTTAAAGGGGTCCAGAGGTGCAGGGTGCTGTGTAATGTAAGGGGGTCCAGGGGTGCTGTGTAATGTAAAGGGGTCCAGAGGTGCAGGGTGCTGTGAAATGTAAAGGGGTCCAGAGGTGCAGGGTGCTGTGTAATGTAAAGGGGTCCAGAGGTGCAGGGTGCTGTGTAATGTAAAGGGGTCCAGAGGTGCAGAGTGCTGTGTAATGTAAGGGGTCCAGAGGTGCAGGGTGCTGTGAAATGTAAAGGGGTCCAGAGGTGCAGGGTGCGGTGTAATGTAAAGGGGTCCAGAGGTGCAGGATGCTGCGTAATGTAAAGGGGCCCAGAGGTGCAGGATGCTGCGTAATGTAAAGGGGCCCAGAGGTGCAGGGTGCTGTGTAATGTAAAGGGGCCCAGAGGTGCAGGGTGCTGTGTAATGTAAAGGGGCCCAGAGGTGCAGGGTGCTGTGTAATGTAAAGGGGCCCAGAGGTGCAGGGTGCTGTGTAATGTAAAGGGGCCCAGAGGTGCAGGGTGCTGTGTAATGTAAAGGGGCCCAGAGGTGCGGGGTGCTGTGAAATGTAAAGGGGTCCAGAGGTGCGGGGTGCTGTGAAATGTAAAGAGGTGCAGGGTGCTGTGAAATGTAAAGGGATCCAGAGGTGCAGGGTGCGGTGTAATGTAAGGGGGTCCAGAGCTGTGGGGTGCTGTGTAATGTAAAGGGGTCCAGAGGTGCAGGGTGCTGTGTAATGTAAGGGGGTCCAGAGCTGTGGGGTGCTGTGTAATTTAAAGGGGTCCAGAGGTGCAGGGTGCTGTGTAAAGGGGTCCAGAGGTGCAGGGTGCTGTGAAATGTAAAGGGGTCCAGAGGTGCAGGGTGCTGTGTAATGTAAAGGGGTCCAGAGGTGCAGGGTGCTGTGTAATGTAAAGGGGTCCAGAGGTGCAGAGTGTTGTGTAATGTAAGGGGTGCAGGGTGCTGTGAAATGTAAAGGGGTCCAGAGGTGCAGGGTGTGGTGTAATGTAAAGGGGTCCAGAGGTGCAGGGTGCTGTGTAATGTAAAGGGGCCCAGAGGTGCAGGGTGCTGTGTAATGTAAAGAGGTCCAGAGGTGCAGGGTGCTGTGTAATGTAAAGTGGTCCAGAGGTGCAGAGTGCTGTGAAATGTAAAGGGGTCCAGAGGTGCAGGGTGTGGTGTAATGTAAAGGGGTCCAGAGGTGCAGGGTGCTGTGTAATGTAAAGGGGCCCAGAGGTGCAGGGTGCTGTGTAATGTAAAGGGGCCCAGAGGTGCAGGGTGCTGTGTAATGTAAAGGGGCCCAGAGGTGCACGGTGCTGTGTAATGTAAAGGGGCCCAGAGGTGCAGGGTGCTGTGTAATGTAAATGGGTCCAGAGGTGCAGTGGTGTGTAATGTAAAGGGGTCCATTGGTGCAGTTGTGGAGTAGTAGTGACAGAGATATTGAAGGATGCAGGGGGCACAGTGGGGTGTTTTTACATTTTACTGGGGGGGGGGGGGCCGATATAGGATTCCCCCCCCCCCCCCGTGTGCCAAATGCTCTAGGTACACCTGGCAGGCCACAGGCGGATTCTGCCGGAAAGACGGCGTGGGCGGCTGTCCTTGCCTTGCTATGAGGAGCTCATACGCCATGCGCACTGAGAAGACAAAAGAGGGCAAGAATCCACAGACGCAGGCAGCCGAAGGAAAAAAGTTTTTTCTGTAAGTAAATTTTTTTTTGTTATAAATGCAGTGCACTGCTTAATGTCTGTTTTGTATTTTATTATTTAAATAAGGTGTTTCCTAAAGGAACAGTAAATACAAAATACTTTATTGTAATTATGTTTGATATTTGATAGTAAATTTACAGGTAGTGGTATTATAGCGTGTGATTTACTTTATACGTGGCGTTATTATAGCGTGTGATTTATAGTATAGGTGGCGTTATTATACCGTGTGAATAAAAGTTGTATTTTTATCATAGCTTGTAATCTGTCTTTTAGGAACTTAACAGAATGGAAGGCTTTAAATGGAGCTGATATTGGAGAAATGGGTGTGGACACTGAGAGGGCGTGGTTACTAAGGGGCGTGGTTACTGGGGGCGTGGTCAGTAGGGGGGCGCTGTAAAGCTTTCTCGCACAGGGCGCCTAAAGGCCTAAGGCCGGCCCTGTGTGCACCCTTCTGGTAAATGGCTTCATGGGTCTCCCACACGTTGATGGCCTCGGGACACGTGTGGGATGGAGCTCGGGGTCCCCTGTTCCCGAGGGGCAGTGTGATCCCTTCGGGGCCTATCGGGAGCTGGGGCTCTGGGCCCCTCCCCCACCGGAGAGTTGTCTCTTGGGGGACCTTGAGAAGTGAATAGCTCTTTGCTATACGAGCTGACTGCTACCAGGCCGGCACAGGGCCGCTGTTTGATTGTTCCTCTCCTCCCTTCCGTTTTTTTTTTTTTTTTTTCTTCCCTTCTTGCACTTATGTTGTAACTTTTGTCCCAGGACACGGAAAACACTGTATAGAGATTGACTGACTGTAAGTTAACATGTTATTCTTTGTGATATTTGTTCTCTATTGAAAAATTCAATAAAAATTATTGAACATAAAAAAATGTATTCTTAATTTTACTTTATTTATTTTAGTTTGACACTTTTTTCCCCAAAAATACATTGTTTGATCACTTTTATTCCTATTATAAGGAATGTAAACTTCCCTTGTAATAGGAATATAGTATGACAAGTCCTCTTTACAGTGAGATGTGGGGTCAATAAGATCCCACATCTCATCTCTAAGCTGGGAAGCCTGAAATAAAAAAATAAAAAAATTATCCTGGCTTCGATCGTAGCGGTGAGTCGATAGAAGCACCGGAGGGTGGCGGGAGGGGGGGACGTATTGCAGGGTATTGGAGTATTGCAGAGTATTGCAGGGTATTGCGGAGTATTGCAGAGTATTGGAGAATTGCGGAGTATTGCAGGGTATTGCGGAGTATTGCAGAGTATTGCGGAGTATTGCAGGGTAATGGAGTATTGTGGAAAATTGCAGGGTATTGCGGAGTATTGCAGAGTATTGGAGAATTGCGGAGTATTGCAGGGTATTTGCGGAGTATTGCGGAGTATTGCAGGGTAATGGAGTATTGCGGAGTATTGCAGGGTATTGCGGAGTATTGCAGAGTATTGCAACGTATTGGAGTATTGCAGAGTATTGCGGGGTATTGCAGAGTATTGCGGGGTATTGCAGAGTATTGCGGGGTATTGCATAGTATTGCGCGGTATTGCAGAGTATTGCAGGGTATTGAGTATTGCGGAGTATTGCAGAGTATTGGAGTGTTGCAGAGTATTGCAGAGGATTGGAGTATTGCGGAGTATTGGAGTAATGCAGAGTATTGGAGTATTGTGGAGTATCGCGGGGTATTGCAGAGTATCGCGGGGTATTGCAGAGTATCGCGGGGTATTGCAGAGTATCACTGGGTATTGCAGAGTATCACTGGGTATTGCAGAGTATCACGGGGTATTGCAGAGTATCACGGGGTATTGCAGAGTATCGCGGGGTATTGCAGAGTATCGCGGGGTATTGCAGGGTATCACACAGGGTATTTACAGGGTATTTGCAGAGTATTGCACAGAGTATTTGCAGGGTATTGCACAGGGTATTTGCAGAGTATTGCACAGGGTATTTGCAGAGTATTGCACAGGGTATTGCACAGTGTATTGCAGAGTAGACATGTGCAGACTGGAATATTTTGTTTCGTTTTCGTTTGGAAAATAAATGTATTTAGTTACTCCCGAAAATCATTTTGATTTATGTCGTTTTCGTCAAGAAAGTTTTTGTCCGAAAACGACGATTTTCGATGCTTTGTCAAATTTTCGACGTTCAATTCGACAAAGCATCAAAAATTGTCGTTCTGAATACAGTGAATAGGTAGGAATTGAACGACGAAAATTCGACAAAGCATCGAAAATCGTCGGATCTAAACGAAAACGAAAATAAAGCATTTTTTATGTCAGATCTTTTGGTTTTAGTTTCTTGCGCTTTTGTTTTCGTTCGTTAAAACGATAACGAAAATGCCAGATTTTTGGACGAAAATGCATTCTAAAGAAAACGAATGCACATGTCTATTGCAGAGTATTGCACAGGGATGGCTGAGCATGGAGGGATGGATGGCTGGATCTGTGACTGCAATTGTCACAGATCCAGCCCACAGCACTGCCGCTGCTTCCGCTCTCTCCCCCTCCCCTCTCACACTGTACCGATTGGTACAGAGAGGGGAGGGAGGAACCGGCATCATCACATGACGCTGGTTTGTTTACAAGTGATCGCTCCGTCGTTTGACGGAGCGATCACATGGTAAACAGCCGCTATCAGCGGCAATTTACCGCGATCTGTGATGCGACAGGTCTTCCAGACCCGGCGATCACGGATGATTCCGGGAGCGCACCACAGGAATCAGGATTCTCCACTGTGCTGTAGACGTCTTTTGCCTATAGCGTGGTCGGCAAGTGGTTAAACAGTATTGTAGAAACATAGGAAAGTGACGGCAGAAAAAAGACTAAAAAAGAGTAGTCCATCAAGTCTGCCCGTTTTTTTTTTTTTGTTGTTGTTTTTTTGAGTTTAGATAAATGTTTGTCCCAAGCATGCTTAAAGCCATTTACTGTTGACTGTCTCACTACCTCTGCTGGAAGTTTATTCCAAGCATCAACTACCCTTTTAGTAAAATAATACTTTCTAGTAGGGTTGTCCCGATACCAGTTTTTTAGGACCGAGTACAAGTACGGATACTTTTTTTCATGTATTTGTCGATACCGATTACCGATACTTCTTTTTAAAATGTGTCCATGTGTCCCCAAATACAGCCATGTGTCCCCAAATGCAGCCTTGTGTCCCCAAATGCAGCCTTGTCCCCAAATGCAGCCATGTCCCCAAATGCAGCCTTGTGTCCCCAAAGAGAAAGCCAAGCCCCTCCGTCTTGTCAGGGCACTTTGATAGATCACACGTCCAATCCTGGGATGGGTGATCTGTCTATCAAAGTGCCCAGATAAGGGGGAGGGGCTATATATGACGACACGCGGCGGGGATCAGCAAACCTTTGCTGTATGGCCTCCGTGATCCTGCAAAGCCTGCGGAAGGATCCTCGTATTCGTGCTATTAAGGAGAGGGATCATTACTGGCTGGCAACCCTCCTTGATCCATTTTACAACGGTAAGGTTGTGGACCTTATCTTGCTGGCGCAGAGGGAACAGAAGATGAAACATCTTCGGGAGGCCTTGCAGAAAGGTCTGTGCAACGCGTCTGTGCAACGTATTTCTGAGGCTTCGGTAAGTCACAGAAGAAGCGGTGGAGAAGGTGGCCGTCTGACCGATGCGTTCAGACAATTTTTTAGTCCGCAGCCCCAAGGTATGACCGGTTCCAGAAACCATTGCCAGCGTCTGTTTTACATGATGCAGGAATACCTAGGGGCAAGTTCAGACTTGTACGCCTTTCCAACCGAAAATCCTCTGGCTTACTGGGTCTTGAGGATAGATCACTGGCCAGAGCTTGCACAGTATGCAATTGAGCTACTGGCCTGTCCTGCATCCAGCGTTCTTTCAGAACGTACATTCAGTGCTGGAGGTTTTGTAACCGATCACAGGGTGTGCCTTTCCACCGACTCGGTCGATCGCTGACCTTCATAAAAATGAATAAGGCTTGGATCACCACCAGCTACCAAGCACCTGATGCTGATGTAACTGAATATTTTTTTTTAAATGTCAGATCCCTTCAAAACTGCCCATGCTGATGCTGAGTGACTATCCTGTTATGCTGAGTGACTATCCTTTTCCTCCTCAATGATCATGCTGATAACTTGTAAGAACATTTTTGGTTCTGGGCAGCGCCACCAGTGATTAAGGCCCAATTTTTCTGCCCTTGTCTAACAGGGGCGTGTAATTAAAACTTTTGATGCAATGCTTTGCAGCGGGCTCATTCCTGCGCTCCAACTAGAGTATCTGTGAGGGGTTGCAGTGTTGTGGCACCAATACCAGTGCCTAAGGCCTAAATTTTCTGCCCCTGTTTAACAGGGGCATGTAATTACAATTTTTGATGCAATACTTTGCAGCAGTGCTCATTCCTGCGCTCCAACTAAAGTATCTGTGAGGGGTTGCAGTGTTGTGGCACCAGCACCAGTACCTAAGACCCAATTTTTCTGCCCTGTTCAACAGGGGCATATCATTACAATGCTTGATTTAATATTTCACAGCAGGGCCCATTCCTGCGTCCACCAAGTGTAACTGTGAGGACTTACAGTGTTGTGGCACCAGCACCAAAGGCCCAATTTTTCTACCACTGTTCAACAATGACATGTAAAGGACAGAAAGTGAAGTGATATCTTCTGAACAGATGCGCACAGACAGCAAAACAAATGTTACAGGGGTGATAACCCTTCTCTATGTTTTCCAAAAAGCTTAAAAAATGTTGTCTGGACCTACACTTGTTTGCACCGCCTGTATACTTCTGTAGTGCTGGTTAGTAGCTTGAGCTGCAGAAATCTGTAAGCAGGCTTTTTGGAGCACCAATAAATAAAAGTATTTCTACATTTTTTGTTTCAGTTTTTACAAAGAAATACTCTAGATTCCTTTAAAGTGCTGAGACAAAATATGCTTCAAATAATTAGTTCATGTAGCCATTCTCCAGTGACATTATTAGTTTTATTTTTTTGTGGACAGCCATTGATACATGTTCCCTGGGGCAAGACCCGGGTTCTCAACCCCGTTTTACGCCAATAACTTGCATATTAGTCTTTAAAATTAGCACTTTCGAATTCGAACGTTCGTGTCCCATAGACTTCAATGGGGTTCTAAAAGTTTGCACGAACGTTCGGTCCGTTTGAAGGTTCTGGTGCGAACCAAACGGGGGGGTGCTCGGATCATCCCTACTGTACGCTATATTACTAAGATGCACCCTAGAGGTGATTAGATGTCTACTGCAGTGATACACTTACTTCTACAGGCAATACCAGGAGTCTTTGTAGCGCACCTTATCTAAAGAGACGGTCCAACAACCTAGACCTCCAGCAGGCTAATGTTGGGGACCATCTTAACGTTTGTGCACAATAGCGTAGTACTGATGGGAATCTACATGCAGTATTATAAGCTATTGGCTAGGTTTCTAATACTAATAAGCTTCGTTTCTGATAGCAGCAACATGTCGTGACTGCACAGCTCTCTCACCAATCCAGCGCTACAGTCACAGAAGTCCCACCACATGCGTGTTCTCAGTTCACCCAGCTGTAGTGTTCTAGCATTGGTGCAGCATGAGACTTTCTCCAGTAATGACTCAGCTGTGTGAGGTCAAGATCTCTGCTCTGACTACCAACAAGTCCAGACAGGCAGATATGCTCACTCCCCACTCTGGCAGTAAAAGACTGCGCTATTCAAACTGCAGCCTGGGAATATACAATTTCTCTCCCCTCTTTTGTTGCTGTCTCATCTGGGAACTGTAGTCCACTGGTCAATAAAAGTCTAACACAGTGCTCCCTTCCTGGACTTCAACTCCCACATTCTTCTGCGGCCAGCATAAACATTTATGGGGTGCCCTTGACTTACCTGCTCCCCTGTTGATGGAAGGTGGGCAGTTTGCTTTAATGCAGCATATCAGTTTAGTCATAGTTCGAGACAGCTGCAGACAGTGCATTACTTGCTTCTTAGTACCTGGCTAAATAGCATCTTCCTACTTACCTGGGGACTTTTTTTAACAGACATGAAGTGAAGAAATCTTTTCAACCTAGCCTTCAATGGCAGTAAAACTTGACAGGGGTTGTAATCCTTCCCTATTCTAAAACCCCCCAAAAAGTGACTAAAGATAAACTTAAATAATTATCAGAACCATACCTAGCCTGAAAAAGCTTCTGTCTTAAACTACGGACCAAGTCTGTCCCCAGTTTTGTTCCCACATTGGGTTTAATAGGGGGCAGGGGCAATTTCAAAGACAGTCAGTGCAGAATTAAAATAAAATAATCTCCTTGCCTTCCCTGGCGGAGTGATCTTCCTCCGCTCCCCATCCAGTAGTACCCGGGGCCTGAGACTTGAGAGGCTGTGAGGCGGGCGGCGACGGGCAGAGAGGGCTGACGCCCCGTACACACCGCCGAGGTTCTCGGCAGAAACCAGCGAGAACCTCGCTGGCATCCTCATTCTGCCGAGAACCTCGGCCGTGTGTACGGATTCGGCGAGCCCAGCCCGTCGGGAAACCCGTCGAGCAAATAGAGAGCAGGTTCTCTATTTGCTCGACGGCCCGTCAGGATGAATGGCTGGTCGCCTTTCCCGACGGGCTGGTCGCCGAATCTGACGGCCGGCCGAGAACCTCGACGGGCGGAACGATGTGCTCCGCCCGTCGGGGTTCTCGGCCGTGTGTACGGGGCCTGATTGTTGCCATTACTAGTAAAGAAAAAATATGTCCCCGGATTTCATTTTAAAAATCTGGTCACCTTATTCTACTGATACCTTTACTACAGATTATAGAGAATATCCCTGGATGTCACTCTATAGGTAGAGAAGGGAATAGCTTCATCGTACCTCCAGTGGTCAGCCAATGATCTTCTCACAACACACATATTCTGCAGAGAAAAGGTCAGAGGAGCCACGTAAAAAAACAAAACTTTACCAATCACAAGTACCTGAACATAGCCACTCCATAAACATCTATGCAGCGTTTACTAATATTGTTAGTAACCTAAACAGGCATAGCACAGTAATTCAGTCCCAGCTCTGATCCTACAAGGATTTTCCCTATGTACAGTATATTGAGGCATATTATTCTCTTTTTTTTTATAATTTAAAATAATAAATTCATCAAATAGTATATCTACAATATTGAAACCATTGTCAGCTGTTTTTTTATCACACTAGGGAGATTTGCCTTTTTATTTTTTGTCCTGGTAACTTTTGAAATAGAATTGAAGACGATGAAATTGAAATAAAGGCCCGGATTCACAAAGCACTTACGCCGACGTATCTCCAGATACGCCGCGTAAGTACAAATATGCGCCGTCGTATCTGTGTGCGGAACCCACAAACATAGATACGCCTAAAAACAGACTTCATCCCACCGACATAACTTGCCTACGCCGGCGTAGAGTGGGCGCATATTTACGCTGGACGCATGTGGCCCTCCCATTGATTTTCGATTTAAATATGCAAATGAGGGAGATACGCCGATTCACAAATGTACTTGCGCCCGGCGCATGATTTAATCGGTTTGTGTAAGTTTTACATTTGGCGTAAAGTTATTCCCCATAGATGAGGCGCAACCAATGCAAAGGTATGGACCAGGGAACACAAGCCTACGTATTTTACGTTGGACGTCTGTGAATATGGGCCGACGTGGGTCTGGCTGGGGGCGTAGGTTACGTTCACGGCGTACACAGTGATCCGGCGTATCTTAGGCAGTTGTTCCAACGTGGTTGTGCACATGCGCACGGGGATACGTCCATGTCCCAACACATGCGCAGTTCGGCCCATCATTTGCATGGGGTCACGCTTCATTAACATGGATCACGCCCACCTCCAGCCCACTTACACCTACTTCCACTTACGCCGGCTTATGCCTACAAAATATACACTACACCAGCGCAGAGTTGGGAGCAATTGCTTTGTGAATTCCATGCTTTCCTCTCGGCGCGGTGCCGGCGTAGCGTAAAAGAGATACGCTACCCCGGCATAAATATGCGCCAATGTATGTGAATCCATGCCATAATGTTTACGGTTGTCACCAAAACAAGAGGTAAAAAAAAAATTTATGTCGATATCTGCTCTGGCAACACATGCTTTTTCATCAAGCGATTTGACCAGCAGGTAGATATTGGTCAGTGGTTTTATAACCACTTGACCTCGGGAAGGTACATATATGACCTCCGGAAGTCATATGTAGGCTGCTTGTGCAATAACATTGGCTGGATGCAATGGGAAACATTGTGCAGCTTTGATTTTGTTTGGATATTTGAGAGGACCTGGAGAAAGAGGGATAGGATTTGTAGTGGCACTACTTAATTTTCTTCTTTTTAGTGGTGGATTGTTAAATGTATTTGGCAGTTGGCAATTGCTATAAAAACTGAACAAATATTAATGAATGTTTTAAAACAAAATCTAAAACCTTTTATCTGAACTATTATTATGTGCTTTGATTAAGTACATTGTAAGCAAACATCTTCTCCCAAACTTTAGAAATGTTGGGCCAGATTCACAGAGCCATTACTCCGGTCTATCTCCTGTTAGACCGGAGTACTTTCAAATTACGCGCGTCGTATCATTAGTTTGAATCCTCAAACCATGATTCGACGGCTTACGTCTTCGTACGCCTTCGGATCTACGCTGCAATATTTTGGCGGCCGCTGGGTGGAGTTCGGGTCGTTTTCCTCGTCGGGGTATGCAAATAAGCTTTTTCCGGTGATCCACGAAATTACGATCGTCCTTCGCAATCTCTTACGGCATCTGTAGTCATCTTTTTGCTGCGTAAAGTTATGCCAGCTACAGTATTAGCTGGTCTATAGTTAGATGGCCCATGTTAAGTATGGCCGTCGTTCCCGCGTCGAATTTCAATATTTTTTTTTTGCGTAAGTCGTCCGCGAATAGGAATGTACGTAAACGACGCTACTCAAAAAAAAATGACGTAACAACGTTATTTCGCGCAATGCACGGCGGGAAATTTCTGAACAGAGCATGCGCAGTTCGATCGCCGCGGGGACGTGCCTAATTTAAATGCTTCACGCCCCCTAATCGCGTATTTCGATTCCGCCGTGAGAAATACACTACGCCGCCGTACCTTACGGGCCGAAATCTACCTGAATTCGTCTTAGAGCCAGGTAAAATACGGCGGCGTAGTGTATCTCTGATACTCTGCGCCAGGGCAATTGTACCTGAATCTGGCCTGTTATCTTCTGATCTTTTTTCATTATTTACTTTTTTGGAAGTTGCCATTTAAAAAAAAAGGAAACAAGTATGCTATATTTAGATCTTCTAAATAATTAGCTCAGCGCTAAAATGTATCAAAATACAATGTCAGTGATGACATACAATATGTGACATAAATTTATAATAATAATGACTAGAAATGTGCAGACTGTAAAATTTTGCTTTGTTTTTTCGTTTTCGTTTGGAAAATACATTTATTTAGTTACTCCCGGAAATCATTTTGATTTATTTTGTTTTTCGTTGGGGAATAGCTTTCGTCCGAAAATCCAATAATACTTGGTTTCTGTCGAATGGTCAAAAGAATATTCGATGGAACGTCGAATCTTTACGTTGAATCGTACATTTCCGTTCGAATATTCCGCCTACAAGAATTCTAATGTTATATGACTAGTAATAATGTCGAACCTATTTTCTCATAAATCGAAATCTATTCTCTGTAATGTCGAATCTATTATTTCTATAGTGTTGAATCTTTTCTCTATAATGACGAATCTTTTCCCTATAATGTCGAATCTCTCTATATCGAATTTTTACCGCAAAGAAAACGAAAATAAAGCATTTTTTTTGTCGGATCTTTCGGTTTTCGTTTATTGCACTTTCGTTATCGTTTGTTAAAACAATAACGAAAAAAACTGAATTCCGGACGAAAATGCATTCTAACGAAAACGAATGCACATGTCTAATAATGACTCGATAATAAAGTCTGTGTGCAAAGACCAGATATCCCAAATATTGGGATACTGGAAAAATAGGACACAGAGGCCTCGTACACACGATGGAATTTTTCCGCTGGTAATGGTCCAATGGACCATTTCAGCCGAAAAATCCGCTCGTCTGTAGGGACAAACGGACGGATTCGGACTGTTTTCTCCAGCGGAAAATTTCCAAAGCAGTACACTCACCAGCGGACATATCCACCCGCGCAAGCGTCGTATGGATGCGACGCATGCGTGGAAGTTGTTTACATCCTGGTGCGGTGACGTGGCGGCGTCAACGTCACCGACACATCACTGCGCTGTCTGCCGGCGGGGATTTTGATCCGATGGTGTGTACACGCCATCGGACCAAAATAGCCCGGCGGACATTTCCGATGAAAACGGTCCGAGGACCGTTTGCATCGGATATGTCCATCCGTGTGTACGAGGCCTAAGGTCCGGATTCAGAAAGCACTTACGCCAAAGTATCTACAGATACGCCGTGTAAATGCACGGATGCGCCATCGTATCTATGCGCCTGAGTCTGAAAGCAAGATACGCTTGAAATTTGGCTTCATACGACCAACGTAAGTGTCCTACGCTGTCGTATCTTGGTTGCATATTTACGCTGGCCGCAAGGGGCACTTCCATTGATTTACGCGTCGAATATGTAAATGACCGAGATCCGCCAATTCATGAACGTACTTGCGCCCGTCACTGTAATATACGCCATTTACGTAAGGATATTTGGGATATCTGGTCTTTGCACATGGACTTTCTTATCTAGTCATTATTATTATAAATTTATGTCACATATTGTATGTCATCACTGACATTTTGATACATTTTAGCGCTGCACTAATTATTTAGATTTTCCATTTACTTTGTTTGTTTGAGTGCTTGCAGCTCTCTTTTCTCTTTTGGTTTAGCGCAGTTTTTTTCCACTTTTTATATTTAGATCTTGGCTATGATCTTCAAAACACAAAACATGTAATTAATATGCAGGAACGTCTGTTTGACATCTATTATGTAGTCATCCTGCTCAAAGTATTTTCTTTCGAATAAAAAGGACACAAATCTAAATTTAGATCAAAAAAAGCTGCAGTGTTTGTTTTTTCTGCCAGGTAAAAATTAATATTCAATTTTTCATACAAAGCGTTTTTTTGCAGAACTTTAAAAATGTCATGTGGCTGCGAAGCCTTACTAAGTAAACTGCATAACATTTGAATCAAAGGATTAGTTCACCTTTTTAAAAAAGAAAAAATAATAAATGCACTTTTTTTGCAGGTAAAAAAATATGCATTTATATATTTTTTATTTGGAGCATATAAAACATTGTGCCCAGGATCAGCAGATTGCGGGTGCCAAGCAAGACTCCTGCAGACTTGTCAGTGTGTATCTGCCTGCCAGTACGAGGTACGAGCAGACAGATACATTGAAAAATTGAATATAAATTTTTACCTGGCAGGAAAAATAAATACTTCAGCTTTTTTAGGATCTAAATTTAGATTTTTGTCCTTCTTACTCCAAGTTCCATGTTCTATGTTCCTGCATATTAATTAAAGTGTTTTGGAGCTCATAGCCAAGATCTAAATATAGCATACTTGTTTCATTCTATTTGTACAGTGGAACCTCGGATTACGAGCATAATCCGTTCCAGGACAATGCTCGTAATCCAAAGTACTTGCATATCAAAGCGAGTTTCCCCATTGAAGTCAATGGAAACTAAAATAATTTGTTCCGCATTGACTTCAATGGCATGCAATACCGCATGCAGCCAGAGGCGGGGGATGCCAGAGAGCCTTGGAAATAGCCGGAAAGGCCGGAGGACAGTTCGGTTGACCTCGGTAACCTTGGAAAGACTCCATTCCCGAGGTCTGCTGAGGTCAGCCAAGCTGTCCTCAGGGCTTTCCGTGCATTTACAAACTTCGCCGATCGGCTGCAATAAGCGCTCTTTGGCTCTGGTGCCCCCCACCTCAGGCCAAACACGGTAATGCACATGGCCGGAATCCTGCTCGTTTTGCAAGACAACAAAAGTTAGGATTTTAGGAAATACAGTGCTCGTATTGCGAAACACTCGTTAGCTGCGTTACTCGCAATCCAAGGTTCCACAGTATCTGTCTGCTCATTCCTCGTACAGGCAGATACACACTGACAGGAAGAGTCCACGAACTACCAGCGTGCTCAACAGCGTTCTGGTTATTAATTGAGAACTACAAACCAACAGCCACAAATATTTGGTACTTGTAGTTTCCCATTCACAGAACTCTGTAAATGAATGACTCGACCGGGCAGGTGGAGCCCCTCATGGCTACAATTTTATTATTAAAAAATTGACAGTGTACATGGGGAGAAGATCCCCTGCTTGCTGTCACTAGAGGCAGCAGAGCAGGCTGCAGCTGCAGGAGTGGAAACATATTACATGTTCTAGCCTAAAGATGGATGAAACATATTTCCAAAGGTGAGTTTATTCTTTAACTGCTTGCCGACCGCCCACCGCAGTTATACGGCGGCAGGTAGCTCTACGTCCCATCTTTTGCGGCCGCTAGGCGGCGCGCGGGCGCATGCCCGGCGGGCGTGATCGCCGCCGGGCACGCGTGCTTGTTCGTTACAGAGCGGGGACCGGAAGCTTTGTGTGTAAACACAAAGCTCTCGGTCCTGTCAGCGGGGAAACACTGATCTCCTGTTCATACAATGTATGACAGAAGATCAGTGATTCCCCCTAGTGAGGCCACCCCCCCCATACAGTTAGAACACACCAGGAACACACTTAACCCCTTCCCTGCCCCTAGTGTTAACCCCTTCACTGCCAATGGCATTTTTATAGTAATCCAATGCATTTTTATAGCATTGATCGCTATAAAAATGCCAATGGTCCCAAAAATGTGTCAAAATTGTCCGATGTGTCCGCCATAATTCCGCAGTACCGAAAAAAATGCTGATCGCCGCCATTACTAGTAAAAAAAAATATTAATATAAATGCCATAAAACTACCCCCTTTTTTGTAAACGCTATAAATTTTGCGCAAACCAATCAATCAACGCTAATTGCGATTTTTTTTTTAACGAAAAATATGTAGAGGAATACATATCGGCCTAAACTGAGGAAAAATTTTTTTTTTAGATATTTTTTGGGGATATTTATTATAGCAAAATGTAAAATATATTGAATTTTTTTCAAAATAGTGGCTCTATTTTTGTTTATAGCGCAAAAAATAAAAACCGCAGAGATGATCAAATACCACCAAAAGAAAGCTCTATTTGTGGGGAAAAAAGGACGCCAATTTTTTTTGAAGCCACATCGCACGACCGCGCAATTGTCAGTGCCGAATCACAAAAAGTGCTCTGGTCAGGAAGGGGGTAAATCCTTCAGGGGCTGAAGTGGTTAATTTAAAATAAAATCAAATTTCTTCATAATTTTTGGACAAAATGTATTTTGCTACATGTGTTCAATAAAAAAAAAAATCCCAATAAGTGCGTATTGATTAGTTTGTGTTAAAGGTATACTGATTACAAACTATGGTTCAGTATCTCACAAACGTGAGTACACCCCTCAAATTTTTGTAAATACTGTATTCTATCTTTTCATGTGACAACACTGAAGAAATTACACTTTACTGTAAAGTAGTGAGTGTGCAGCTTGTATAACAGTGTACATTTGCTGTCCCCTCAAAATAACTCAACACACAGCCATTAATGTCTAAACTGCTGGCAACAAAAGTGAGTACACCCCTAAGTGAAAATGTCAAAATTGGGCCCAATCAGCCATTTTCCCTCCCCGGTGTCACGTGACTCATTAGGTCTCAGGTGTGAATGGGGAGCAGGTGTGTTAAATTTGATATTATCACTCTCACTCTCTCATACTGGTCACCGGTCACTGGAAATTCAACATGGCACCTCATGGCAAAGAACTCTCTAAGGATCTGAAAAAAAGAATTGTTGCTCTACATAAAGATGGCTCATACAAGCTGTACACTCACTACTTTACATTGTAGCAAAGTGTAATTTCTTCAGTGTTGTCACGTGAAAAGATATAATAAAATATTTATAAAATGTGATGGTTATACTCACTTCTGTGAGATACTATATACTGGAAGTCAGCGACGTATAATGGGACTGCGATAGTGTACTGGGAACTCTGACGCTGAAGGGGATTAACTGCCTAACTGACACTGGCATCACCATGCTCTTGCCCATCCCTACCTCCCTCTTTACCAAGCGTGCTGTCTCGGAGTAACATTATGGGTTTGGGACCCCAGTGTGTGAAACTGTATTTAGCCACAACACCTAAGCTTTTTTGCTGCACTACGCCTCATAGGCTAGGACTTTTGTCCAAGACTGGTGGTCTTTAGTTTAGGACCACCTTGTAAAAGTGGGTGGAACTCCGCTTTAACTTGAGGGGTCCCTCTTCATAAGATCCCCTCACCCTAAAGTCTAGCCTCTGCACCTGCACAGGAACCTTTTTTATTTAGCATTTTTTTTTTTGCTCTAAACGTGTGTCACCTGCACCTATTTTTTCATGTTTTCCTTTTAACTCAGTATGAAGGCTGTAGGTCTTTGGGCCTACCCCGAAGTCTTGAAAGGGGGCAAGGGGTATGTGTGGACATCAAGTTTCTTCCTCCCTTAAAGTGGAGTTCCAGCCGCAACTTTAAGTCAGCAGCTACAAGTACTTTAGCTGCTGACTCTTAATAAGGACACTTACCTGTCCAGGGAGTCCCCGATGTCCGCCCCCCAAGGCCGATTTGTACACCAGCTTGGGTGAAAGCGCTGCCATTCCAACTAAGAGAACCCGGCAGTGGAGCCTTCAGGTTTCACAGACAGTTTCCTACTGCGCATGCGTGTGTCACGCAGCGCTTTGTCAATGGCCCCCTAGTCTTCTGGGACTTATACAGGTTTACAAGGGTAAAGGAGGAGGGCTCGCTGCAGAAGAGGACATGACATCCTGCGCCGTGACAGAGCTAGGTGTTAAGTACACTTAGCAGTGGTGGCTGGTGAGGTTTTTGTTTTGGGGGGCGGCACTACCCACCACGGCACTAACACAGCCCCCCCCCCCCACGGCACTAACACAGTCTCCCCCACCACCCACTGTCCTGACCTTAAAAGCGTGGTGTTCAATGCTTCCAAGCATGCGTTGACTTGATTCTGACCATGCACGGCCTTTTAACCGATGCTTTTGCATACTAACGATTGGTTTTGACCCATCGGTTAGGCGTCCATCTGTCAAATTTGAAAGCAAGTTCTCTTTTTTTTTGACCGAAGGATAACTGACCGATGGGGCCCACACACAATCGGTTTGGACCGATGCAACGGTCCTTCAGTCCGTTTTCATCGGTTTTGACCGATCATGTGTACGCGGCCTTAGAGGCACCTCTCTTCTTATTATACTCAGCTGTGACATGACGTTATCAAGACATCACTTGTATAAGGGAAACATTTTTAAAACATTTTGCTTGTCTTGCAAAACGCTCTCAAACAAAATTACTCTCACTGTAACTCTAAGGCCACATTCACACCTGAGCGTTTTGTCGCCTAAAGGAAACAAGTTCCAGACCCTTTTTTGTCACGCGAATTGGGCGGATTTGGGCGTTTTAGAAAGAGTGTATTCCCATAGAAAGTAATGGAAACGCTCGATTCAAGCATCTAGCGCGACAATGAGCGTTTCTACTGGCGTTTTGACGCTTTAATCTGTTCTGTGAAATAGAACATTTCACCCAGGCAGAAGATAAAAAAATCTACAAACATAGCAACAGGTGATGAAAGGGATGATCATTTTTCCTATTGGTTAAAATAAAAACGTTGAAGTTCAAAAACGTCAGACAATGCTGTATGCAAACGTGCGAATACGTGTGAATACAAGCGACAAAACGTGTGACAAAACGCGGCAAAAAACTACTGAAAACGCTACGCTCAGGTGTGAATGCGGCCTAAGTAAAAACAAAGATGCGGTGGGAATGGGATCACATAACAAATACTATATATAGTGAGGTTTTCTCAAGTTTGACCACTTAAGGACCGCCTCCTGCACATATACGTCGGCAGAATGGCACGGCTGGGCAGATCTACGTACAGGTACGTCCTGTACTATTACCCAGTAATGGGCCACGGGCGCGTGCCCGCGGCGTGCTCCCGTGACCTGGTCTGAAGCTCCGGGACTCACGAACCCCCGGAGCTGAAGAACAGGGAGAGCTGTGTGTAAACACAGCTTCCCCGTGCTTCACTGTGGCGGCTGCATCAATCGCGTCATCCCTTTTATAGGGGGGACACAATCTATGACGTCACACCTACAGCCACACCCCCCTACAGTTGTAAACACACATTAGGGAACACATAACCCCTTCAGCGCCCCCTTGTGGTTAACTCCCAAACTGCAAATGTCATTTCCACAATAAACAATGCAATTTAAATGAATTTTTTTCTGTGAAAATGACAATTGTCCCAAAAATGTGTCAAAATTCTCCGAAGTGTCCGCCATAATGTCACAGTCATGAAAAAAATTGCTGATCGTCGCTGTAGTAGTAAAAAAAAAAAATAATAAAAATGCAATAAAACTATCCCCTATTTTGTAAACGCTATAAATTTTGCGCAAACCAACCGATAAAGGCTTATTTTTTTTTTAACCAAAAATATGTAGAAAAATACGTATGGGCCTAAACTGAGGAAAAAATTTTTTTTAATATATTTTTGGGGGATATTTTTTATTTTTGCAAAAAGTAAAAAACATTGCAATTTTTTCAAAATTGTCGCTCTATTTTTGTTTATAGCGCAAAAAATAAAAACCGCAGAGGTGATCACATACCACCAAAAGAAAGCTCTATTTGTGGGGAAAAAAGGACGCCAATTTTGTTTGGGAGCCACGTCGCACGACCGCGCAATTGTCAGTTAAAGCGACGCAGTGCCGGAAGCTGAAATTTCACCTGGTCAGGAAAGGGGTACGTGTCCAGTAAGCAAGTGGTTAAACTATCAATGCCCCCCGCTGAGACCACCGCCTGTGGAAGGGAATTCCTTATCCTTGCAAAAGGGGCCTGGTCCTTTAGGTCCCTTTCACACTTATACGACTTCAAAGTCGCGCGATTTTACTGCGATTTCGCGGCCGCGATTTTGCCGCGATTTTGCCGCGATTCGCGGCCGCAAAATCAATGAATGCCTGTGTAAGTGGCATAAAAATCGGACCAAAGTAGTGCAGGGACTACTTTGAAGTCGCCACTACTTAAAATCGTGCCAGTATGAATGGTGTTCATTGAAAATAATGGAGAATGACTTGTCATACGATTTTGCAGTCCAAAATCATGGGACAAGTCGTATAAGTGTGAAAGGGGACTTAGCTGCATTTTGTTTTTTTTAAGTGGTTAAAAGAGTAAATTTGTTTTAATCTCCATGAATCCTTTTTTTTTTTTGGTCTTATTTTTTTTTTTTTTTGCAGCAGAGATTGTTAAAAGGATAATAACCCATCAGTTTTCCTGATTAGATTCAATCTCATCCCAACCAAAGCTTGTATGTGCCAATCACTTAGCCACTGTGTAGCCATTTTGAATACAAAGAATGCTTAGCGGAGTGATTGTATAAAGCTGCTTATTGATGTCTGGGTTTGTTAGAACAAATTTACCTCTTGATTTTATTACCGTGAAAATGAACCTCATTATCTAATAAAAAAAAGCATAAAGCACCTTTTGATTTCTTTGTATTGTATCTACTTTTGAATTTCTAGTTAAAGCAAAGTGTCTTTTTCGAGTTTCTGGCTGTGTATTTAGTTGTATCTAACAATTCTTCTAATCATTAATAATTCTCTCTGTGAGGCCAGTTAGTTATTTGTATTCATTTTTAAGAATCAATAGTACTTTTCTTCCTTCCCAGGGATCAGATGTGCCAGACCTTCCTGAGTGAGAAGCCAATTATATGATCGTGATTATACAAATAACAAGGAACAGGCCGGACTGCACTGGGATTCTACTTATTAAGTGACAATTACAGCCCAAGTGTAAGACCAGAATACAGATGAGAAAGTCCAGGGTTTTGCTTTATTTCTTTTTGTGGGGATTAAAGCCCAACTAAACCTTCAGTTTGAATATTATAACTACGTTGCAAATGCATTAACCACTTGCCAACCGGCCAACGCCGATATGTTGGCAGAATGGAACCGCGGCAATGAATTTGCTGCCTTGCGGGTGCGGGCACGCGCCCGCCCGTCTCAACCCCCGTGACCGTGCTCGCGGGACTCAATGTCCACCGGTGTCCCGCGATCATGTCACGGAGCTTCAGAACAGAACTACGTAAACAAGGCATTTCCCTGTTCTGCCTAGCAACATGACAGGGATCTACTTTCCATGGAACATTGATTGTTTGACAATCCACTCGTGTGCAGGAGAGTTTGTTTTCTGTCTCCAGGGATCTACTTCCCCCTGTGATCAGGAGCAGTGATCGCTGTTGTAGCCCAGCCCCCTCACAGTTAGAATCACTCCCTAGGACACACTTAACCCCTACCTTGCCCCCTAGTGTTTAACCCCTTTCCCTGCCAGTGTCATTTACACAGTAATCAGTGCATTTTTTATAGCACTGATTACTGTGTCACTGGTCCCAAAATAGCGTTAAAAGTGTCCGATGTGTCCGCCATAATGTCTCAGTCACGATAAAAATCACAGATCACCACCATTACTAAAACAAAAAATTATAATAAAAATGCCATAAAACTATCCCTATTTTGTAGACGCTATAACTTTTGCGTAAACCAATCAATAAACGCTTAATGTGAATTTTTTTTTTTTTTTTACCAAAAATATTGTAGAAGAATACGTATCGGTCTGAGAAAGAAATTTGTTTTTTTTTTTATATATATATATATTTTTAGGGGGGGGGATATTTATTATAGCTAAAATTAAAAAATATTGAATTTTTTTCAAAATTGACACTCTTTTTTGGTTTATAGTGCAAAAATAAAAACTGCAGAGGTAATAAAATACTACCAAAAGAAAGCTCCAATTGTGTGAAAAAAAAAAGGACGTCAATTTTGTTTGGGTGTAACGTGCAATTGTCAGTTAAAGCGACGCAGTGGCAAATCGCAAAAGGGGGTTTGGTCAGGAAGGGGACAATTCTTCCAGGCTGAAGGGGTTAAATCAAAAGCTGCCCAATGTTTTGTACTTTGTTTTTCTTATAAAGCAGCCACAACCTGAGTAGAAAGGCCTGTCTTCTGCCAGCTGCAAATTGGAAGCCTTGCATTCTCTGTGAAAGCAATGGTCTTACTGCAGAGGTCGGACCCACTCACTACTGAGTCAGATCTATAGCTCTGCAATCAGCAGAGACCTTTGCAGAAAGACCAATGCTAGGGAGCGAGGGTAGTACTGCACAGTACACTAGCAGGAGACAGGCTTTTCTTGAAACATTGTAGAGTGAGGGCAGAAAAAGACCAAGGGCCAGATTCAGATACATCCGTGTATCTTTCCGGCGGCGTAGCGTATGCTATTAACACTACGCCTCTGCAAATTTTTCAGGCAAGTGCCTTATTCAGAAAGCACTTGTTCCGTAAGTTGCGGCGGCGTAGCGTAAATTGGCCGACGTAAGGGTGCCTAATTCAAAATAGGCAGGTAGGGGTGTGATCCATGTAAATGAATCATGACCCCGCGAAAATGTATGTATTTTCTGAACGGCGCATGCGCCATCTGTGGACGTATCCCAGTGCGCATGCGCAAAATCACGTCGCAAGTAGTCAATGAAAACTACGTGAACGTAACTTACGCCCAGCCCGATTCCCAAACGATTTACACAAATGACGTAAACGACGTACAATTCGACGATGTCCCGACGTCCATACTTAACATCGGCTGCGCCTCATATAGCAGGGGTAACTTTACGACGGACTAAGGCTTACGCAAACGACGTAAAATACGACGCCCGTAAAGTACGTTCGTGAATCGGCGTATCTAGCTTGTTTGCATATTCAACTCGTAAATCGACGGAAGCGCCACCTAGCGGCCAGCGTAAATATTCAACTAAGATACGACGGTGTAACAGACTCACGCCGCTCGTATCTTAGCTAAATTCTGGCGTATCTTGTTTTCTGAATACAGAAAAAAGATACGCTGGCTATTCTTAGTAGTTACGTGGCGTATCTCTAGATACGCCGACGTAGCTGCGTTCTGAATCCGGCCCCAAGTGGTAGACATGTGCATAATGAAAAAAAAAATGGTGTCATTTTTTATTTACATAAATTTGTTTTGTTAAATTTGTTTAATTCGTTTTTGGAATTTGTTTCATTTAATCAAATTCGAATTGATTCAAATATTTCTAATTCCATTCTTATTGCATTCAAATTCAAATTGAATTTGATGGCAAATTTATTCTATTAAAAATTCGATTTTTGGAAGATGGTTATAGTCTTTCTATTCCATAGTTTTTTATATTCTATTATTTTATTTTATATTCTATTCTAGTCTATTATTTTCTATTCTATTCAAATTTGAATTTCTTCAATTCGCAATTCGAATTCAGAATTTCGGAAAATTGTTATAGTGTTATATTCTTTCTATTCTTTTCTATTGAGCCCTTGAGAAAGTGACGGGTCAGTGACGCAACGTGTCGGGAGGAGTCAGGTGACGTCACTTCCGGTCATGGCCAAAACCAGAAGTTCGGATTTGTGAACGCTGTGCTATTGCGTGACCCCCTCTGTTACATTTTGTTGGACGCATCAGTGGAATTTTAACTGTAAGTTATTACTTTGTTTTAATAAAACTGTTTATTATACTACACCACGAAGACCCTTTGCTTTATTCCGTGTGCGAGCTGAGTGTCACCTGTCACCGAGTGACACTTACTCTATGAAGTTCTATGATCCTTTTGAAGCACATTACCTTCTACCTTAAGGTGAGCGGCCATTGCACACAGTGGTGGATTGTCTCGATTAAGCACTCGCTCACATTGGAATTTCACGGGATGACAGCACTTTATTCATTAAAGGAGTAGTAAAGGAAAACATTTTATTTGCTGAAATGACTGTTTACAAGGTAAAGAGACATAATAGTTAACTGATTCCTTTTAAAAATGATTAAAAATAGATAAAAATCAATCATATGATGTACCTACAGTTTAGTTTTGTTTTTAGACTACTTTCAGTTTGTTCTGTGTGAACAAAAATAAACAAACACAGAGCAGTGTTTGTTTTTAAAATTAATCTGATTGGTTCTGAGGAGTTTTAGACACACAGTAATCACATCTTCTTGATCATGGACCACAATGAAAATCTCCCATGAGTTTTTTCATAAGGAGCCAGACAAGCAGGAAGTGTGGAGTTCAGCAAGGGATTACAGCAACTTGTAAGCAAAAACGGACATGGAGGACATGAAAGCAGCACTGCTATAAGGTAAATAAAACTATTTAGCATTAAAAAAAATCCTTTACTGATCCTTTAACTCTCTTTCTATGGTGTTTCACTATCTCTACACTGGACTTCTATTATATGTATTGTGGGGACTTTTGAAGTGTTATCCACTGTTTTTAATATTATTTCTTTTTTTTTTTTTATGTTATCTTATCAGCAAATTTATAGAAGTGATATTTGCATATTAACCTTTATATTCACAATGCATGTATTACTATACAGAGATTTAACGCCGCTCAATCTATTTTAATTATATTCTTTTCTACTCTATTAAAATGTATTCTATTCAAAATTCGAATTTTGGAAGATGGTTATATTATTTCAATGTTATTAGTATTCTATTTTGTTCTATTCCTTTATTTTCTATTCTATTTTATTCTGTTCTTTTATTTTCTGTTTTACTTCATTCTTTTATTTTCTATTCTATCCATTTTTTTTTCTATTCTATTTTTCTCTATTCTATTTTTTTTAAAATATTTTATATATTTTTTCTGTTTTACTCTATTATTTTATTTTGTATTCTATTCTTATCTATTCTATTATATTCTTTTCTATTCTATTCCTTTATTTTCTATCCTATGTTATTCTCTTTGGAAATTCGAATTTGATTCTAAAACTAGTTAATTTTGATTCTAAAACAATTAGAATTTGATTTTAAAACTATGCAAATTCTAATTTCGTCTGAAATTTTGATTCATTATTCTGCATTCATTTAAATGCGTTACTAAATTTGTTACTATTGTATGCGAATTTCAGAATAACGAAAATGTATTTGGAACAAAATGAACTGCACATGTCTAGTCAATAGAGTCTTGGACTGAGTTTAGTACACAGTATAGAACAGGGGCAGACTGACAACTCATGGGGCCCCCGGGGAATAGGAGATTATGGGGCCCCCGGGCAATAGGAGATTATGGGGCCACACAGTATACACAGACACAGTATACATATACATACATACACTAAAACGGTACTTCACAGGCGGGGCAGCTTTAATCTTGGGATTTTCTTTTAAAACACAGATTTTTACATACTATACCTGGTTTTCCTGAGGCTGGCAACCCTGATGGGGCCCCCTAGTGGCATGGGGCCCTCGGGCAGTGCCCGAGTTTCCGAATGGTCAGTCCGCCCCTGCTATAGAAGGAATTTGATTGAAGTGTACTGCTGCAGCATACGCCTAGTAAGTCAGGGAGAAACACTTTAAAGAATGAGAGTGTATAATGCCGCGTACACACGATCATTATTCGACATGTAAAAAACAACGTTTTAAAAAAATGTCATTTAAAATGATCGTGTGTGGGCTTCACATCATTTTTCAGGTTCTGAAAAACAACAAAAAAAAAAATTCGAACATGCTGCATTTTTTAACGACGTTTTAAACAATGTTGTTTTTCAGGTTGTAAAAAATGATGGTGTGTGGGCTTAAATGACGTGAAAAACCCACGCATGCTCAGAAGCAAGTTATGAGACGGAGCGCTCGTTCTGGTAAAACTACCATTTGTAATGAACTAAGCACATTCATCACGCTGTAACTGACAGAAAAGCGCAAATCGTCTTTTACTAACAGGAATTCAGATAAATCAGCCCAAAGGGTGGCGCCATCCGAATGGAACTTCCCCTTTATAGTGCCGTTGTGCGTGTAAAGGCCCGTACACACGGTCGGACTTTTTGCCAACAAACTTCAAAATCTGCAAGTTTCAAGTTTGTCCGACCGTGTGTACTCTCCATCGGACCAACTTTTTCGGGTTTCATCGGACAAAAAGTTCGGTCTGCAAACGGACAAACTTTTTGGCAACAAAAGTCCGATGGTGCCTTGTCCGACCGTGTGTACAAAGTGCAAATACGCATGCTCAGAACCAATGTTAAAATCAACCAACAATAGCAGAAGTTAACCAAAGGGTGGCAGTAAAGAGCAGAAAAGAGTAGAAAAACCACGTGATGATGGGAAAGTTATAGAAAAGTTCGAGCGTGTGTATGCTATGGGTGTGACCGGACAACTCCCTTCGGACAAAAATCCAAGGGAAAGTTTGTTGGATGTCTGACCGTGTGTACGAGGCTTTATACGTCACCGCGCTTTGCTAGAGCATTTTTTTTTTAACGATCATGTGTGGGCAACGTCATTTTAATGATGGAGTTGGAAAAAACTTTGGGCCAGATTCTCAAAAGAAGTATGCGGTGTATCTACGAATATCCCGCCGGTGTATCATTGTTTTGTATTCACTAGGGTTGTCCAGATACCGATACTAGTATCGGTATCGGGACCGATACCGAGTATTTGCGGGAGTACTTGTACTCGTGCAAATGCTCCCGATACCTAAATAGAATACTTTTTTTGTATTTATCAACATGTTCTGTGAAAATTCTTGGAGTTTTTTACTAGTGCGTGACAAGAAAATATATTTTTTTTTTTTTCATGTTTACTCATTTTTATTCTTTTATAATGTCTTGAGTTAGAGTTCTTCATAATTCTAAAGAAAATATCCTTAGTCTGTATTGTGGTTTGAAAACTGTCACATGACATTTAAAAAAAGTATCGGTCGGCCTGGGTGGATGCTCGGGGGTGGGGGACTAGAGATGGACTCTCCCCCCGCCCGGCATGGGGGCCGTTGCCCCTCCCCTCTCTCCCAGGGCGCCGCCTGATTCGATCAACTGCTGGCTTGCACGGGTTCTGGTTGGTTTTGTGAGGATTAGGCGCAGGGGCGATGGTCATTTACCCTAGTGCACAACGTGGACTCTGTTTATTTTATTTTTTTTATTATTTCCCCTTTTTTTGATTCTCCTTTGTTTTAGTATCTGCAAACGCTGATAATGCTTGTTTCTGACTGTTACCGGTTCTCTGCAAACCTTATTGTCGACTAATGCATATCTTGTAATGCTGTTTTGTGAATAAAAACACCTTTCTGTTAAAAAAAAAAAAAAAAGTATCGGTATTCGGTATCGGCAAGTACATGAAAAAAAGTATCGGTACTTGTACTCGGTCCTAAAAAAGTGCTATCAGGACAACCCTAGTATTCACAAAACAAGATACGCCAGAATTACGCTAGGATCCGACTGGCGATCGGATCCTAAATGCAATAATACGCCGGCCGCTAGGTGGCGTCCCCGTCGCTTTCTGCGTCGAATATGTAAATGAGCGTGATACGCCGATTCCCGAACTAAGTTGCGCGCCGTCAACGTAGTTTACGTAGTTTGCGTACGCATAAGGTTACCCCTGCTATAAGGTGGTTTAACTTTACCCACGCCATGTTAAGTATGGACATCAGGACAGCATCGGGTTTCTACGTCGTTTACGTAACTCAATACAGCACTTGCCCGTAAAAACTGCGTAGGCGTAGCGTAAATGGGATACGATACGCTACGCCACGAATACGCCATTTTATAAGAATCTGGCCCTTTGTTTTTTCTAGAGGCTGAAAAACATCGTTTTTTACAAGCCGAAAAATGATCGTGTGTACGCGGCATCAGAGATTATTTGATCGTTATTACAGCTTATCTGCTTCTTTGACTACAATGTAAATGAGCCCATATCAAAAATTCATAATCCAGCACTACCCAGTATGGGGAAATTGTGACAACCCTGGCCACCCCCCCCATACCCTATTCAGTGGCGGTCAATCGCTAGACTGCAATACTGTCCCATATGAGTTTTTCCAAGGGCCACATTTTATATAACAAGCAAAACCAGAAGATTTTTTAGAAGGTTTTGGTGGAAGAGATAATGTAAGGCTTTTTTCTTTATAGTGTCTGAAATACATCCTCACTCTTAATTTGAAAAAAATCTTCCTACATTCAAATTCACTTTTTAGAATGACGGCTACAGATAACAACCTTCAAAGCAGAATGACTGTTAACCACTTAAGGACCGCCTACCGCACATTTATGTCGGCAGAATGGCACGGCTGGGCACATCAACGTATATATACGTTGATTTTTGTACCCAGCCGTGGGTCGCGGGCGCGCGTCCGCCGCGCGCGCCCGCGACCTGGTCCGAAGCTCCGGGAACGGGACCGCGGGACTCGCGGACCCGATCACCGCTGGAGTGCGGCGATCGGTCCCCGGAGCTGAAGAACGGGGAGAGCCGTGTGTACACGCGGCTTCCCCGTGCTTCACTGTGGCCGCAGCATCGATCACGTCATCCATGTTATAGGGGGACGTGATCGATGACATCACACCTACAGCCACACCCCCCTACAGTTGTAAACACACACAGTCAACACACAAATCCTACAGCGCCCCCTTGTGGTTAACTCCCGAACTGCAACTGTCATTTTCACAGTAAACAATGCAATTTAAATGCATTTTTTGCTGTGAAAATGACAATTGTCCCAAAAATGTGTCAAAAGTGTCCGAAGTGTCCGCCATAATGTCGCATTTATGAAAAAAATCGCTGATCGCCGCTATTAGTAGTAAAAAAATGTTTTTTTATAAAAATGCAATAAAACTATCTCTTATTTTGTAAACGCTATAAATTTTGCAAAAAACAACCGATAAACGCTTTTTGTGTTTTTTTTTTACCAAAAATAGGTAGAAGAATACGTATCGGCCTAAACTGAGGAAAAAAAAATTATATATATTTTGGGGGGATATTTATTATAGCAAAAAGTAAAAAATATTGTATTTTTTTCAAAATTGTCGCTCTATTTTTGTTTGTAGCGCAAAAAATAAAAACCGCAGAGGTGATCAAATACCACCAAAAGAAAGCTCTATTTGTGGGGAAAAAAGGACGTCAATTTTGTTTGGGAGCCATGTCGCACGGCCACGCAATTGTCAGTTAAAACGACGCAGTGCCGAATCGCAAAAAGAGGCAAGGTCCTTTAGCAGCATTTTGGTCTGGGTCTTAAGTGGTTAAATGGCTAACAAAATGCCATATGAAATGTGAATCTCAACACCCAATACAGAGGCTCTTCACCAGGCACGTATCAACAGTATAAAAGCAAAAGCAGCTCTCTATTTGTCAAGTATTCCATTCAATGAATATAAAAGAACTATGTTATACTGATTATGGTAACAAGTGATAGGTTATCTAATTATTATCACCATGTGCGTTGCATGATTTCTTTTATTGGAAGATCTCCAGATGCCAAAAGAATACAGATAATGGAGCTCCATGGCTGCCATTAGGGTAGTAAAGACATTGACATTGATTCACATTACAGAGATGGTAAGTATTATGCCGCGTACACGCGACGTTTTTAAGGGTCTAGAAAAAAACGAAGTTTTTTTCAACTTGATTAGTAACCCCTTCCATACAGGGCATTTTCACCCCCTTCCTGCCCAGACCAATTTTTAGTTTTCAGCGCTGTTGCAATTTGAATGACAATTGCGCGGTCATGCAACACTGTACCCAAATTAAATCGTTATATGTTTTTCCCCACACAAATAGAGATTTCTTTTGGTGCTATTTGATCATCTCTGTGGTTTTTATTTTTTGCGTTATAAACAAAAGAAGAGCGACAATTTAAAAAAATATATATATTTTTTACTTTTTTATTTAATAAATATCACAATTTAAAAAAAAAAAAAAAAAAAATTTCCTCAGTTTAGACCGATACGTATTCGAGAAAGGCGACCAGCCATTCATCTCGACGGGCCGTCGAGCAAATAGAGAACCTGCTCTCTATTTCGGCTCCACGGCATTCCCGACGGGATGCTCGCCGAAACCGTACACACGGCCGAGGTTCTCGGCAGAATCAGGATGCCAGCGAGGTTCTCGCTGGTTTCTGCCGAGAACCTCGGCCGTGTGTACGGGGCTTAAGTCTGCTATTGAAAGGAAGGTTCCTTATCCGGCATGACAAGTGATGGAAACTCGACGAGCAGGTCACATCCAGACAGACATACACTATATTTTCAAAAGAATTGGGACACCTGTCTTTACACGGTGAAAAAAAAAGAAAATTATTAATTGTACCTGCACATCCCACAGAAGCTTGACTGGATTGAGATCAGGAGAATTCAGAGGCCTAGTCAACACCTCAAACGTGTTTGTGTTCCTCAAACCATTCTTGAACATCTATTGCAGTGTAGCATGGCGCATTATCCTGCTGAAAGAGGCCGCTGCCATCAGTGAATGCCATTTTCATGAAGGGGTTTACAGCCCTTTTAGTATTGGAGCTTTTTTTCACATGTTTTAGTGCACATTTTAGGCCTGCAGATTACTTGCTAGCAGAAGACCATATAGAATAAAAAAAAAAAATTGCATGTTTTATACCACACTAAAATTTCGATATTGTTCATCAAAACATATATTTTCATTGAAAATACACTTAAACTAATTTAATTGCACACAAGCACAATAAAATTCCAAATTTTTGGGGGAGTAAAATATAAAAGATGAGGTAGTGTTGAGTAAATTAATACCAAAGATGTCAAGCTTCAAAGTGTGCACTCGTGAAATGGCAAAAAATATGGGGCCAGATTCACGTACATCGGCGCATTTTTTGACTGGCGTAGCGCACCTCCTTTACGTTAGACTGCCGCAATGTAGCGGCGCAATCACCGTATTCTCGTTTGATTTGCGCAGAAATTAGCGCCGGTGCAACGTAATTTTAGAGGCGTAAGGCGGAGTAATTGAAATTGGGAAGGACGTGGGCATGTTACATTGAAATGAGCCGTGACCCCATGTAAATGAAGGGCCGGCCGGCTCGCGCATGCGCACATGAAGCAGACCATAGTCAGCACCTCTGTGCGCATGCTCACAACTCAGGAACGGCGCAATCAGTGAAATTGGAAGTGGACCCGGGCAACTTTGTGAACTACGCAGACAGCATAAATAGACAGACACAAACACACTTCCTTTGCAAAAATACATCCCTTTGTATCCCTCCCTATACAGCAAGGTGCTTTTGTTCTGTTGTTTATTAGCGTTTGTTTGTTTGTTTGTGACGTGTCTTTGAGATATTTGGGGACTGTTTTGCAGAGTGATTTTTGTCTTTTATGTGTTTTCTTTGTTGTTATTTTTTTTTAATTATATTTTTGCTGGGCATTTTTTTATTTTAGTTTGGTTCTGTTTGTGAATGATTTTGGAATGTGGGGGTGACATTCCTGCCAGAAAAGGGGTGTCACCCTCATTTGTGGTGGAGAAGTGATCCCCAGGTCCGTGTGAATGGTGTATGAATGTACAGTGACATAATTGGAGCCATGGCATGGCGTTGCTGCTCACAAGTCCTGCATGGTGGGCTTGTGCCAATCCAATGTGATGAGGATGTGGTGTGTCTGTGCTAGGGACCACAGTGGTGTGCATGCATGCATTCTCATTGTGCCATGATTAATGTGTGTGTTTAACGTGCAAAGAAGCCTAATGTGAGCTGTCTCCTGGCTGCTCTTCCCTCAGAAGACGGGGTAGCCTTGGTTAGGGGGGGATTGTCTGGTTCAGGGGTCAGGTCATCACTTATGTCAATCTCCAGGCCCTTTCTCACTGCGAAGTTGTGCAGCATGCAACATGCACTGATGATCTGGCATACAAAGTTTGGGGAATAATACAGGGTACCATGGGGGGTTCCGTATAGGAGTCATGAGATGTGGTCCCAGTGCATATGCAGAGTCACCCTGAAGGTATAAGACAGGAGGATGTTAGTAGTGCATGTGCCCCTTGTGATTTCAGCATCATGGGGGGGGGGGGGGACAGTCATGCCTGCCACCCATGTCACTCACCAACCAGCCAGCTGTCCCCATACATGTTCTGTTCGAAATCTGTGGGAATGGGGCTAGGATTGTATATGTAGCTGTCATGGGTGTCATGGGTGGTGTCATGTGTTGGGCTGGTGATGTCCTCCTGCATGTTTGTGGTTAATTCCAGGATGGCATGAGGGGTGAATCTGAAGATGCGAGACACCTCAGAATCACTCATGCCAAAGATGTCTATGCGTGTGTGATATATCAAGTGAAGAGTGAGGGGCTTGTATCAGATTAGATTATTATATCCATCAAGGTTTTAAAGGGCTATTGAAAGATAGTGAGACCCTGTTTGTAATTTGTATGTATGTTATGTATTGATGTATATATGTATTTTTTTTTTTGTAAAAATGTTTATAAAAGCAAAGAAATTAAAAAAAAAACCTCTCCCGTGCCCTTCTCCGTGCCCTCCTCCTTCTTTGCTCATCTAAAGTCAGTAGTATAGCTATGAGCATGGATGCCACTGGCATCTTGGCATAAAGTTTGTTGTCCAGCAAGTGTGACTGCTCAGCTCCTCACTAACAGTGTTGCTTTCTCTGACATGTAGACGAATTGTCTAATTTTATACCACCTTTTATATGGTCTAATTTTAGACAGGCCGTGCTGCTGTTGCGCACAGAGCGTAGCCTGCGCTGCAACAACGTTCTTTTGTGGATCCCCGTAACTCCCTCATTAGCATATTTGAATAGCAAATCAATGGTGTGTCTAGTCTAGGGCAGTTTTGCACGGACGAATGCGCCTGTCTATCGAAATTACGCCGGACAAAAAAAAGTAGATTTCTTGCGTATCTCGTTTTGGGGATGCGGAGCATGGAAACGAATGCGCAAATTTAGACTTACGCCACGCATCTCCTGTTACACCGGCGTAATCGATCTGTGAATCTGGCCCATGGTTCCCAAAATTGTTCATAGTTTGAAAA
Source organism: Rana kukunoris (assembly GCA_029574335.1). NCBI lineage: Eukaryota > Metazoa > Chordata > Amphibia > Anura > Ranidae > Rana > Rana kukunoris. Next base: position 40,548,463 of record CM056049.1, on the reverse strand, counting down.
CCAGGTTCCTCAAGAGTGGAATTTTAAAGGACCATTAGGCTTAATCTCCATAGACATTTTTACAGCCACTTTTTTTAGCCTTTTTTACAGCTTAAAAACGCCTCTCCATGTTTATTTATTTTTTAATAAAAAAATAAATAAATTGAGCTGGAGCTCAAAAACGCCGCAGTAGCGTTTTTGCGCATTTTTTAACATCTGGCGTTTTTACAGCTCTATTGCTGGAGCTTCAGAACGCACTGGTCCTGAGTTTTTTTCTTTGCAGCTTAAAAACGGCTCAGCCATCTACAGCTCAAAAACGTCATGGTGGGCATGAGGCCATAGACTAATATGGAGAGCTGTTTTTAAGCTGCAAAAAACGCTCAGAAAAGTGGCTGTAAAAACGTCCATGGAAACTTCAGCCCCGGACCATATTGCTGGTCAAAGACCAGAGCACTTTTTGCGATTCGGCACAGCGTCGCTTTAACTGACAATTGCGTGGTCGTGCGACATGGCTCCTAAACAAAATTGGCGTCCTTTTTTTCCACAAAAAAGCTTTCTTTTGGTGGTATTTATACTGCCGAGATTGCTGTGGTAATCGGCCGCTAGCGGTGCGGTATTAACCCCTGCTAGCGGCCGATAAAGGGTTAATATTGGGTTAGTATTGCCGCGGTTTCCCATTGTTTTCAATGGGAAGGAGCGGTATACACACCGCTCCTCTCACTGCTCCAAAGATGCTGCTGACAGAAGATTTTTTTCTCTCCCGCCAGCGCATCGCCTCAGTGTGAAAGCCCTCGGGCTTTCACATTGAGGTTGCTTGGCAGGAGTTTTTCAGGCGGTATAGCAGCGCTATTTTTAGCGCTCTAACGGCTGAAAAACTCCTCAATGTGAAAGGGGTCTTACTAAAACTAGAGTGCTAAACCTGGTGCAGCTGTACATGGTAGCCAATCAGCTTCTAACTTCAGCTTGTTCAGTTAAGCTTTGACAAAAAAAAAAAATAGAAGCTGATTGGTTCCTATGCACTCTCCATTTTTAGTAAATCCCCCCTGTGTGTTTACTGCCCACCACACCGCACCTTGCTCACAAGCTAATCTTTCCTCATAGCTGAGCTCCTCCATGCCTCTTATCAGTTTGGTTGCCCTTCCTTTTCCAGTTCTCTGATATCCTTTTTATGAACGGGTATATTCCAGGTGAGGTCTTACTGGTGATTTGTACAGGGGAAAAATTATGAAGCAAAGCAGTTTCTCAGTGGTGCCCATGCTGAGCAGCAAACCAGTTGTGTTCAGAATGCAGCAGGCAGTGGCCGCTGGTGCTCCAAATTTTTGAAGGGGCGCAAACAAAATAAAAAATTCTGAAAAAAAAAACATCAATTGCAGCCTCGCTGTGCCCATCAAACACTGCCACTGTGCCCCAAATGTTGCCACTGTACCCCAAATGTTTCCACTGTGATGTCCTGTGTGTTGTGAGAGACACAAGACTCTGATCTGGAGCAATGGATGTTTATTCTGTTCAGGCTGTACACTGCAACATGCATCTCGGGACAGTACATCTCCCTGCTTCCTACATGAGCACTCTCTAAGATGGCTGCTATGCTCCTTGACCCTTGTCATCACTGCTGTGTGGAGCCAGCCTTAAAGTGGCAGTACATGTGGAATCCTTCAGGTATAACACCTTCCATCCATCCCTCAAAAAAAAAAAAAAAAAACACAATAAAACAATAACAGGCACAAAACATTAACTGATAACTGTCCAATAACAGTCCTCCAAACACAGGAGAATTACAGGACGTCAAGCTTCCAGGGACAGTTGCGGGGTTAATATGTCATCAAATCACTTCCATCGGCCCCGTCGAAAGTCTCGTAACCGATCTTGCAACTGAAAACGGTCAGGAGGGCGACAGTGTCGTTGAGGCCGGGCATCCAGCGATTCGGGACCGGAGGAAACAGGGCTGGCTGGAATGGGTACCGGCGGGGCCAAGAAGGGATCCCCCAACTCAGAGGGTAAACAGACCTCTGGACCAGAGCTGGAGGGCTCTGCTGGAGCTGAGTTCAAAAGTTCAGAGTCTCCACAATCATCAGTCTCTGTGCATCCTGATCCGCTGGTAGCATATCCTTGAGACACTGGTGGTTCAGCCGGCATCAGGGATTCGGGCAGTTGAGAACGAGGACGCAGTTGATCCGCATGACGTCTGCAAATGGAACCATCTTCCAGGCGGACCTTGTACATCTTGGGTCCCAAAGTCTCTGCAATGACAGCAGGAAGCCAACGGTTGTTGGAAGACCCATAAGATCGGGCCTATATCTTTTGTTGGGCTGTGAGTCCGGAAAGCTCATTGTGTTCGACCATCTTGTCTTGGGACTGCAGTACATGTTCCTGGACTGTTTGAGGGCGGAGCATATCCAAAACAGTTCATGGCTGCCGACCCAGAAGGAGTTCTGCTGGAGTTTTACCAGTGGTTGCATGTGGTGTGTTTCTGTAAGCAGAAAGGAAGGAGTCCAGCTGCTAGGGTGACAGAGACTGTTGTTTACTTGCAGCCACTGTAGCTTTGAAATAGCGTTTGAAAGTCTGCACAAATCTCTCTGCTTGACCATTTGTAGCTGGGTGGTAAGGTGCGGTCAACTTGTGCTTGATGTTGTGGGCAGTCAGAAAATGCTGAAACTCCTGACTGGTGAATTGTGCACCGTTGTCCGTGACGATCTCTCTGGGGTATTCAAACGTAGCAGCGAGATGTAACCGTATGGAAACCGTTGCCTTAGTCGTTGGCTGAGTAACAGGAATGACTTCAGGCCACTTTGAATGGGCGTCCACTATGATCAAGAAGGTGTGTCCTCTGATCGGGCCTGCAAAGTCCAAGTGTAGGCGAAACCAAGGAACCGTGGGCCAAGTCCAGGGCTGGACGCACCCTCGAGGAGGGTCTCTTGCCGTTTGTGCACATCCAGCACAAGCATTCACATATGTTGCGATATCTGAGTCTAGGTTTGGCCACCACACATAGTCTCTGGCCTTTTGTTTCATACGTGTGCCCCCGGGATGACCGGTATGTAGCAAGTCCAGAATGTGTCTCCGGAGGGTCTGTGGAATGATCACTCTGTCTCCCCATAAAACACAGTTGCCAGCTACAGTTAATTCCATACGCCTGCGGAAATAAGGTTCATACTCCTGTGTAATGGTTGCAGGCCAACCGGACCGTACCCAGGAGAGTATTGTTTTCAGAAAGGTATCCTTGGTTGTATGGGCTGCTATCTCTCCAGAAGACAAGAAGGACAGGCTGGTGTAACGACAACTCTTGACCGGTGGAGAAGAGTCCATGGACCTCCCTGTCAGTCGGGACATTGCGTCCGCATTAGCATTGGCATCATGACCACGATACTGAATTTTGTAGCTGTATGCCATAGTGCACGAGCATGCGTGACGCCAACAGCTTCCGCTTAGAAACTTCAAAAGCACGTTGGCATGCAGCCAACCAGTCCCATCTGGAGTGTTTCTCCAAAAGCTTGTTCAACGGAAACAAAGTGTGTGCCAGATCTGGCAGGAATTTGTGGTAATAGTTCAGCAAGCCAAGGTATGATCGCAGCTGCTGGACGTTGGTTGGGGCTGGAGCTTTGACTAAAGCATCAACTTTGGCTTCCGTGGTGTGAATACCTTCTGCATCCACAACGCGGCCACACAACTCCAATTTAGGCACCATGAATTGGCATTTTTCTAAGTTCACTTTCAGACCCTGTTCTTGGAGTCTCGCCAACACAAGCTCCACATTCTGCTTGTGTTCCTGGTCAGTCCATCCCGTGATGAGCATGTCATCTAGCAGGCACTGCGTGAAAGGAATGTCCGCCAAAATCTCGTCCATTTTTCGTTGCCAAATGGCTGGGGCAGAGGCTACCCCAAACACCATCCGATTGTATTCATACAGTCCCTTGTGGGTGTTGATGGTCAGAAACTTGCGGGAAGAAGGATGGACCTCAAACTGTAAATATGCTTGTTTGAGATCAAGCTTGGTGAACTTTTGACCCCCTGCAAGAGAGGCAAAAATGTCATGTACTCTGGGTAGGGGATACTGGTCTATTTCCAGTTGAGAGTTCAGTGCCATGCGGAAATCGCCACAAATGCGCAAGTCCCCATTCGCTTTCTTTACCGATACAACTGGTGATGCCCACCCGCTGTGCTCTACCTTTGAGATGACACCTTGTTCCTCCAGCCGACTTAGTTCTGCTTCCACACCTGCTCGGAGTGCGAAAGGTACTGTCCGAGCTTTGAAGAACTTAGGCTGAGCATTGGGTTTCAGCTTGAGTCTCACACAGTCATGCTTTATTTTTCCCAACTGGTCATCAAAAACCTTTGGGAACCGCTGCTTCAGGGACACCACCCATCTATCATTATCTCCTAATGGAATTGTAACGGCGTTACAGGGACTTATGGCGATGTCTGGCATACCAAAGTGAGCAATCCAGTCTCTCCCAAAGAGAGGGTGTCCCCCATTTTTCAGCATATATAATGGCAGTCTCTTTGTCTGACCCTTGTACAATACCTTTACTTTTGCGTAACCCAGTGGGTGGAGTATCTGCTTTGAGTATGTCTGCAGTTTGATTGGTGTTGGGCGGACAGTTCTTCGGGTCTGAAGTTGTCTCCATTGTTTCTGGGTGATAAATGAAACTGCTGCTCCTGTGTCTACATCCATCTTGAGTTTCTTTCCCTCAATGGTTACATCTACAGTCATTGCGGAGGGTGCTGCATGCATATGATGTATGTCTAATCTGTGGAGCACTTCCTCATCCTCTGACTCAGATAATGATGTATATCTTCCCACCTTATATGTCTTTGTCTTGGGGTTCAGAGGTTGTTCTATATATGTATATATGTGTGTATGACTGTGTGACCCTAAGTGTGTCAAGATCCTACGGGGTAAAAATGACCGCACCAGCCAAGCAGACACTGGCTGGAAAAAGCGCCCAGAGGCGATTCAGTTCGCATGCGTTGCGCTATACAAGTCATTCATTCATTCATCTCGCACCTTCTTGCTACGGCAAAATCGTTTCAGATGGCCGGTCCTACCGCAATAATGACAGGTCTGATCCTTAAACCGGCAGACTTTGTGGTCATGGTCTGTATTCCCACAACGGTAGCAAGCTGACTCCCGGCTTGGTGAGGGTCTGTATTTCCAGTTTGCGGCAGTTGGCTTGACTGCTGTGCTGAAAACTTCCTGCTCCACCTCTTCCCTTCTGCTTTGGGGGTTCAATTGCTCTGCATCTCCCCACTAAATAAAGCAGAAGGAAATACCAAGTATTAAATTGGAGCTTGAAAACGCACTTGAAGCTGGAAGCCTACTAGTACCCCAAAGACAGTAAGAGAAAAGAGAGTAGGAGAGCCAAAGAGCTGCTCTGGATGGGTGAAAGCCCTCAGGCACAAAATTAACGGTACCCCCAAATAAAAATAACAAAGGACCAACACCAAATTTGGGAGGATCAGCCCAATCTCCGGTAGGTGGAAGTACAGGAGTCCTTCAGGATCTCGGAACGGGGTGGAAAAGGGGGTTGGGTGGTGCATGCTACGAGAGGCAAACTGGGGAAGAGAATAAGACCGACGAACAAAATTAAAATGAGTAGGTCGACGAGAGGCGTAGCCTCTAGAACACTGAAAAATAATGCCGGCAATAGCTCAATACAGCAGTACATGACACAAGAGGGAAACCCCAAGAGCCCAGGGGTAGTAAAAAAAACGGACAAAGAGAAAAGAAAAACGGGAGAGGTGAATGTGATCCGCTCAAAAGGTGAGACAACCCTGGAAAGTGAATATGATCAGAGTAGACTAGAGGAAGAAGTACATGACACACAACCCCCCTCAAAAGCAGAGATGAATGAGATGCTGCTGAGGATGGAAAATCTGATAAAAACGGAAATCAATAAATTAAGAACAGATTTGGGGGGATTACTTGAAAGAATAGAAGAAACGGAAAAAAGAATAGAAGAACAAGATCAAGAACTGAACAAGCTAAAAACACAAGTCCAAGTAATGACAGCCAACCAAAGAACTCTAGCTTATCGGTTAGAAGACCAAGAAAATCGCAATAGGCGCCAGAACCTAAGAATACGTGCGATAGTGGAAGAGAAGGGAGAGGACCTAAGAGCTATTATGAATATAATTTTCAAACCTCTGACGGATAAACCGGCCGAAGTAAAGCCTCTTAAACTAGAGCGGGTCCATAGAGTGGGGAACCCAAAACAACCGGTGGGAAAGGGCCCTAGAGATATCATTGTACGCTTCAGAAAATTTGAAGACAAGGCGGAAATATGGAGTAAATTAAGGGGGGCCCCCCCAATTATCTATAATGAAAACGAAATCCAAATATTCTCTAACCTATCCGGAGAAACTTTAACAAGAAGAAGACATTTGAGACCGCTGTTAGACCTGATGCGGATGAAAAATATAAAGTACCAGTGGGGTTTCCCGGCGTGTCTTATAGGCTTTAAAGAGGGAGTCACTGCACGTTTAGTTTTCCCAGAAGATCTAGAGAGGTTCTGCCAGAAACTGGACATAATAGCGCCTGAATTACCAGATTGGATTGCTTAGTACCAAAAGAATGTTGCCCAGGGGGGGGTGGGTGGAGGTGGCAGTCAAGAGGCAGTCCTGGAGCACCACCTCAGGGAGAGGAGCCGAAGGTGAAGGAGTGGAGGCAACCTAGAGCGGTTCCCAGGCCTGTAATAGGCCAGGAGGGGAGAGGGGGGGGAGAGGGATGGGGGGGTGGGGGGGGGGAAGCGGGGAGGAGGGAGGTAGGGGGGGGAGGGGAAGGGGGGAGGGGGGCCATCTCGTCGTGTCCACATTGTCTAGTTCGCCCAATCCTAGGGGTTCCCTGAAGGGAGGTAGAAAGGCAATAACAAAGAAAGTAAAAGAACAAATAATATACTTAGATGACAGAGATTAAATTCTTGTCATATAATGTGAAGGGTTTGAATTCACCTGTCAAGAGACATAACATTTTAAGGGAAATACAGCACTACAAAGCGGATATAGCTTTCTTGCAGGAGACCCACTTGACTCTGGAATCCAACACGAGATTATACTCACATAGCTATCCGATATGGTACTACGGGGATACAATAAATAAAAGGGCGAGAGGAGTAGCAATTGGGATAGCAAGAGGTATACGCTTCGAGTTGGAAGATAGAGTGACAGATTCTGAAGGAAGGTATATATTTCTGAAAGGAAAACTGGGAGGAATAGAATATACGCTGGCAAATATATATGCTCCTAATACGGAATTGCTCTGCATCTTTCACAGCCATTTCCATCACTGAAGCTATCTCAATTGCCTTTGTAAGGGTAAGGTCTTTCTCTGTTAACAGTCTCTTTTGTGTCGACTCACAATTCAGTCCCATAACAAACGTATCTCTCAGTGCAGTAGGTAGGTAGTCCCCAAAAGAACAGGTAGAGGCTAGTCTGCGAAGGGCGAGCACATAAGCTTTAATCTCTTCACCTGTCTGCTGCTGCCTCTGATAGAAGCAAAATCTTTCTGCTATTTCTAGCGGTTTGGGCTGGAAGTGATCCTCTAGCAGTGTCAGCGGCTCTGCCAATGTCTTAGCTGAAGGTTTTACAGGGGAAAGCAGATTTTTAAGAGTGTCATACGTTTTGGCCCCGACCACTGTAAGAAAAACTGCCACTTGCCTGTTGTCTGTGATGTCATTTGCACTGAAATACTGTTCCAGCCTCTCAACCCAGGAACTCCAGGATGTCTGTTCTCCATCAAACTCACTTAACCACTTAAAGACCCCCGCACGCACATATACGGCCACAACATGGCTCGTACAGGCACAAGGGCGTAAATTTACGTCCCCGCCTGAGTGCGGTTCGGGGGTCCCATCGGGACCCCCTCCGCGGCGTGCGGGGGTCTCCCTACCTCTGGGAGCGATCCGGGATCTGCGAGTGGATGTCCGTGTTTTCCGCCCCCCCCCGCGATCGCTCCCAGCCAATTGGAGCGCGCTCCCAGCCTGTCACTTCCTCCTCCTGTGTTTACACAGGAAGGAGGAAATGATGTATTCTCTCATCGCAGCGCTGTTTCCCAGCGCTGCTGATGAGAGAAGACATGACAAGTAAGTGTGCACCAACACAACACTGACACACACTCACATAGGCATATTAACCCCTTGTGATCGCCCCCCCCACCCCCCTGTCACAGTGTTACTGAATGCAGTGATTTAATCACTGCATTTAGTGTCAGTGTGACAGGCACTGTAAAAAACAGTTAGTGTTAGGTTCAGGATCGCCCCCCCACCCCCCCTAATAAAGTTTTAACCCCCTGATCACCGCCCTAGTTAACCCTTTCACTCCCTATTGCCAGCGTCACTAAGCGATCATTTTTCTGATCGCTGTATTAGTGTCGCTGTTCCCGCTAGGTAGCTATTTTTTTTTATTGCGATTTTTTTTTTTTACTAAAGACATGTGGCTAAATAAATTTTGGCCTAAATGTTTGACTAAAATTTAGTTTATTTGATTTTTTTTTAACAAAAAGTAAAAAATAGTGTTTTTTTTTCAAAAATGTCGCTCTATTTTTGTATATAGCGCAAAAAATAAAAATCGCAGAGGTGATCAAATACCACCAAAAGAAAGCTCTATTTGTGGGAAGAAAAGGACGCAAATTTTGTTTGGGAGCCACGTCGCACGACCGCGCAATTGTCTGTTAAAGCGACGCAGTGCCGAATCGCAAAAACACCTTGGGTCATTTACCAGCGTATTGGTCCGGGTCTTAAGTGGTTAATGTCCTGATTAATGACATTTTCCTGCTGGGGTCTGTGACTGCTTTTATCCAGGTGACAATCCACAATGCCTTTGTCTCTCTCTCACTCTTAGACTGATAGACACTTTGTAAATTCCATTCTCGTCGCCACTGTGATGTCCTGTGTGTTGTGAGAGACACAAGACTCTGATCTCGAGCAATGGATGTTTATTCTGTACAGGCTGTACACTGCAACATGCATCTCAGGACAGTACATATCTCTGCTTCCTACATGAGCACTCTCTAAGATGGCTGCTATGCCCCTTGACCCTTGTCATCACTGCTGGGTGGAGCCAGCCTTAAAGTGGCAGTACATGTGGAACCCTTCAGGTATAACATCCACTGTGCCCCAAGTGCTGCCACTGTGCCCCAAGTGCTGCCACTGTGCCCCAAATACTGCCACTGTGCTCCAAATGTTGCCACTGTGCCCATTAAATGCTGCCACTGTGCCCCAAGTGCTGCCACTGTGCCTCAAATGCTGCCACTGTGCCACAAATGTTGCCACTGTGCCCATTACGTGCTGCCACTGTGCCCCAAATGTTGCCACTGTGCCACAAATGTTGCTACTGTGCCCCAAGTGCTGCCACTGTGCCACAAATGTTGCCACTGTGCCCATTAAATGCTGCCACTATGCCCCAAGTGCTGCCACTGTGTCCCATAGTGCTGCCACTGTGCCCCCCACCCGCCATCTGTCCGGCCCTTACCTTTTCTCGGGTAGGCAGTGGGTGACAGCAGCAGGTGGCGAGCAGTGTCCGATGTCCTCCATTTCTTCCTCAATGTCTTCTGTTCTCCCACCTGCTCCTCCTCTCGTCCTCTCCTATGATTGGACGCCTGATAGGCTTTGCTAACACAAAGCTAACACACAGCTGAGTGAATAGCAAACACATAGCGTTGCGCCCGCTATTCACATTTTTGGGTGCCTATTAGAGCCTATGGCTCTAATCAGGTACTTCCAAAAGGCACTCTCGCCGTTGTAATTCAGGCGCCCGGCGCTCGAAAAGGGTCCAGACACTTGAATAGGGGTGTAAGCAGCAATCATAGATAGATTAATGCAATGTATGAATCTATCTATGGTGATTGGAGCGGTGACAGGAGAGGGGGGTGGCGCTCCTGCGCCCTTTATGGACGTACCGCCACTGGCAGCAAAGCAACTTCTCAGCACGGGACCCAAAAGCAAGAGGAGGTCTCTAGAGTAGTGGTCTCTACTTCAGTGATTTCCAGCTTCTAGAGGGATCAGCCAGGTATGGTATATACTGTACATAGTTATATTGACCCAAGCTGGAGCAATGTTCTATGTATAAAATATCCATACCTGGGATTCCTCTTTAAGCCCGTGGAATATGTACTGTATATCTCTATTAAGACCGGTATGAGGAATAAAAGAACAAGCTCTTCCATGTAACACAACCATTGTGATTCCATTTATTTGTTGACAGGCTTCATTAGCGGAGTACAGGCGCTCTTCAATAACCACCTGTGTCGGATCTACAAAACATAATTAGCCTCCTTCTGCCATTCCGCTGTCTTAATGGTGTAATTAGCCACGCCTTTCAAACCACGGACAGCTGCCGCCACTAAAAATCACCTGAGGATTAAATATTCCAAATCCCGTCTTCTGCGCCTTCAAAGGTAGCCATAGCAACGTACCAAAGCTGCAAATTATGACTTCTATTAATAGCCTGAAAAATTATCGCCATTTATTGAGGTTTCTGTATCAGGTAACTTTCAAAGAAATTATCGGTTAACATGTTTTGTTTTCTAAAAAGAATACTGAAGGACACATTTTTTTTTTTTTTTTTTTGTAAAATGGTTACAATAATGTTTAGATTAATAAAGCTGAACTAAACCCTCCTGCTCTTTACAGTCAAGGAAACTGCCATCTTTGCTTTTGTTTGATTTGCAGTTGCTGCACATTTGATCAGTTATGACATCGGCCACCTGGTGGCTTTACAGTTCATTTGTGAGCACAAGCAACTGTGACAGTTATTAATCACAGCATGCCTTCAATGTAACTGTCTTGGTAAAAAGATAAAACAGAACTATACAAACCACTGCTACAGTGGTCCGCAGTCCCGGAGTTCTCTCGTTGGTCGCTGACATCATCGGACGGTCTTCTTCTGGGTTTCAAACTTTGGCCATTTTGATTGGCCAGCCCAAGATGACATCATTCCTGCACATGCACAGTAGACATGTGCACAACAAAAAAAATTGTGTTTTCGTAATTTCGTAAGACACAAGTTTTCCTATTCGGACCCGTTTGTATTTCGTAAGACGCAAGTTTTCCTATTTTAGACACGTTCGTATTTCGTAAGACTCAAGTTTTCCTATTCGGACCCGTTCGTATTTCGTAAAAGGCAAGTTTTCCTATTCCGACCCGTTTGTATTTCGTAAGACACAAGTTTTCCTATTTTAGACACGTTCGTATTTCGTAAAACGCAAGTTTTCCTATTCAGACCCATTCGTATTTCGTAAGACACAAGTTTTCCTATTCAGACCCGTTCGTATTTCGTAAGACACAAGTTTTCCTATTCCGACCCGTTTGTATTTCGTAAGACGCAAGTTTTCCTATTCCGACCCGTTCGTATTTCGTAAAACGCAAGTTTTCCTATTCAGACCCATTCGTATTTCGTAAAACGCAAGTTTTCCTATTCAGACCCATTCGTATTTCGTAAGACACAAGTTTTCCTATTCCGACCCGTTCGTATTTCGTAAGACGCACGTTTTCCTATTCAGACCCGTTTGTATTTCGCAAGACGCAAGTTTTCCTATTCAGACCCGTTCGTATTTCGTAAGACGCAAGTTTTCCTATTCAGACCCGTTCGTATTTCGTAAGACACAAGTTTTCCTATTTTAGACACGTTCGTAGTTCGTAAAACGCAAGTTTTCCTATTCAGACCCATTCGTATTTCGTAAGACACAAGTTTTCCTATTCAGACCCATTCGTATTTCGTAAGACACAAGTTTTCCTATTCCGACCCGTTTGTATTTCGTAAGACACAAGTTTTCCTATTTTAGACACGTTCGTATTTCGTAAGACGCAAGTTTTCCTATTCCGACCCGTTCGTATTTCGTACAACGCAAGTTTTCCTATTCAGACCCGTTCGTATTTCGTAAGACACAAGTTTTCCTATTCCGACCCGTTCGTATTTCGTAAGACGCAAGTTTTCCTATTCAGACCCGTTCGTATTTCGTAAGACGCACGTTTTCCTATTCAGACCCGTTCGTATTTCGTAAGACGCAAGTTTTCCTATTCAGACCCGTTTGTATTTCGTAAGACACAAGTTTTCCTATTCAGACCCGTTCGTATTTCGTAAGACACAAGTTTTCCTATTCAGACCCATTCGTATTTCGTAAGACACAAGTTTTCCTATTCCGACCCGTTTGTATTTCGTAAGACACAAGTTTTCCTATTTTAGACACGTTCGTATTTCGTAAGACGAAAGTTTTCCTATTCCGACCCGTTCGTATTTCGTACAACGCAAGTTTTCCTATTCAGACCCATTTGTATTTCGTAAGACACAAGTTTTCCTATTCCGACCCGTTCGTATTTCGTAAGACGCAAGTTTTCCTATTCAGACCCGTTCGTATTTCGTAAGACGCACGTTTTCCTATTCAGACCCGTTTGTATTTCGTAAGACGCAAGTTTTCCTATTCAGACCCGTTTGTATTTCGTAAGACACAAGTTTTCCTATTCAGACCCGTTTGTATTTCGTAAGACGCAAGTTTTCCTATTCAGACCCGTTTGTATTTCATAAGACACAAGTTTTCCTATTTTAGACACGTTCGTATTTCGTAAGACACAAGTTTTCCTATTTTAGACACGTTCGTAGTTCGTAAAACGCAAGTTTTCCTATTCAGACCCATTCGTATTTCGTAAGACACAAGTTTTCCTATTCAGACCCATTCGTATTTCGTAAGACACAAGTTTTCCTATTCCGACCCGTTTGTATTTCGTAAGACACAAGTTTTCCTATTTTAGACACGTTCGTATTTCGTAAGACGCAAGTTTTCCTATTCCGACCCGTTCGTATTTCGTACAACGCAAGTTTTCCTATTCAGACCCATTCGTATTTCGTAAGACACAAGTTTTCCTATTCCGACCCGTTCGTAAGACGCAAGTTTTCCTATTTTAGACCCGTTTGTATTTCGTAAGACACAAGTTTTCCTATTCAGACCCGTTCGTATTTCGTAAGACGCAAGTTTTCCTATTCCGACCCGTTTGTATTTCGTAAGACGCAAGTTTTCCTATTCAGACACGTTCGTATTTCGTAAGACGCAAGTTTTCCTATTCCGACCCGTTCATATTTCGTAAAACGCAAGTTTTCCTATTCAGACCCATTCGTATTTCGTAAGACACAAGTTTTCCTATTCCGACCCGTTTGTATTTCGTAAGACACAAGTTTTCCTATTCAGACCCGTTCGTATTTCGTAAGACGCAAGTTTTCCTATTCAGACCCGTTTGTATTTCGTAAGACGCAAGTTTTCCTATTCAGACCCGTTCGTATTTCGTAAGACGCAAGTTTTCCTATTCAGACCCGTTCGTATTTCGTAAGACACAAGTTTTCCTATTCAGACCCGTTCGTAGACATGTGTACAACAAAAAAAATTGTGTTTTTTTTGTTTTGTTTTGTCTCGTTCCATAGATTCGAAATTTCGTAAGACACAAGTTTTCCTATTCGGACCCGTTTGTATTTTGTAAGACGCAAGTTTTCCTATTTTAGACACGTTCGTATTTCGTAAGACTCAAGTTTTCCTATTCGGACCCGTTCGTATTTCGTAAAACGCAAGTTTTTCTATTCCGACCCGTTCGTATTTCGTAAGACACAAGTTTTCCTATTTTAGACACGTTCGTATTTCGTAAGACGCAAATTTTCCTATTCAGACCCATTCGTATTTCGTAAGACACAAGTTTTCCTATTCAGACCCGTTCGTATTTCGTAAGACACAAGTTTTCCTTTTCAGACCCGGTCGTATTTCGTAAAACTTAAGTTTTCCTATTCAGACCCGTTCGTATTTCGTAAGACGCAAGTTTTCCAATTCGGACCCGGTCGTATTTCGTAAGACGCAATTTTTTCAATTCGGACCCGTTCGTATTTTCGTAACAGTTTTATTTCCGTTTATACTGAATGATTCGTAATTCTGTCTAATTTATATTCGAAATTCGTAATTTTGTTAGATAATAATTTTCGTTTAATGGATTCGTAATTTTGTACTTTCGTAAATACATCGCAACACGCGGCTAATCCATAGTAAGATAGACTTTCTCTTAAGCCCTGTACACACGGTCGGATTTTTTGCCAACAAACTTCAAAATTTGCGTTTTCCAAAAAATCCGACCGTGTGAACGCTCTATCGGACAAACTTTTTCGGTTTCAAAAGTCTGGCCAACTCCCTTCGGACAAAAGTACAAGGAAATGTTTGAAGTCCGATCGTGTGTACGAGGCTTTACACTGCACATTGTGACTCAGCACAAAAGAGAGAAGCTGATTGGCTAAGATATTAAGTAAGATACATCACTCACTATCTACACTGCCCAGTGCCCATTCGAAAGAACGATACAAGTACACAAATTTACGAACAGACAAAGAAACGGATTTACAAAACACACAAATGAAAATACGAACATACGAATGAAAATACGAACAGACAAAGGGCCAGATTCTCCAATATTTTCGGCGGCGTAGCGTAAGCCAGTTACACTACGCCGCCGCTGCGTACTGGAGCAAGTGCTTTATTCTCTAAGCACTTGCTCCGTAGGTTTCGCTTACGTCGCGTAAATCGCGCAGCGTAAACCCGCGCAATTCAAATGGGGCGGCTTGTATTTAAATTAAGCGCGCCCCCGCGTCGAACGAACTGCGCATGCGCCGGCCGGGGAAAAAGCCCAGTGCGCATGCTCCAAAGGACGTCACATTTTCTCAATGTAAACGACGTAATCGCAGCGTACGCCAGCCCCATTGAGAATGGACGTACGCAAACGACGTAAACGACGCACAACACGACGCGGTCCCGAGGCCATACTTAACATGGCATCCGACGGGACACGACGGCATCCGACGGGACCTCGTAAGGTTACTCCACATAGAAGCTGGGGTAACCTTACGCAAACGAAAACGACGTACGCGACGACGGGGCGGCGTAAAAGCGATCGAGAATCGGCGTACTACTTCATTTGCATATGCAAATGAAAAAACAACGTAAAGGCCACCTAGTGGCCGGAGTTGTCATTACACCTACGATCCGAAAGTGTAATTGGATTACACTTGTCGGATGTAGAAGCGTATCTATGCAAAAGTGATGCACAGCATCACACGCATAGATACGACTAAAAAAAAAAGGCGATACGACGGGGTATCTGAGATACTCCGTCGTAACGCCTCTGAGAATCTGGCCCATAGGATTTAAAATACGGAATGCAAATCGTTTGTTATACTGTAGATATCATTTTCGTTCTTTTGCTGTTTCGGTGTTTCGGATTTTAGTAAGATTGTCCAATCATACGTTCGTATTTTCGCTTGTTCGTGATTTTGCTTATTCGTAATTTTCGTATTTTGGTTCTTTCAGCTTTTCGGATGTTCGAATTGATACGAATGTACGAATACTAACAAATTCGTACGAAAATCCATTTGTTACGAATGGGAACGCACGTGTCTAATGCAACATGTTGTATGGTTTAAACCGTTGAATTGTTTTCAAGTTAATAACTTAATATACACTATGCTGTCAAAAGTATTGGGACACCTGCCTTTACACACACTTGAACTTTAATGGTCTTTCTTAAAAGATGCACCCCTACTCCAGTCATCTCCACTAGTTTCTGGGTCCCACACCATGCAGCTTCCCTGCTGCATTGGGAACACAGGAGGTTGGCTGCTGGGTGCAGGTGCCATTAAAGGGTCAGTAAAGGAAAAAAACATATTTTTTTTAAATAACAAACATGTTATACTTACCTCCACTGCGCAGTTCGTTTTGCACAGAGTGGTCCCAGATCCACGTCTTCTGGGGTCCCTCGGCGGCTGTCTCGGCTCCTCCCTGCAACAACTCGACACAGATATGCGAGCGAGCTTGCATAGTGTGGAGCTGTTGCGGGCGCACTCCCTTGATACAGCGGTGGCCATAGCTGCCGCTGTATCACTCGGCCCTGCCCCCCGGTGCACTGTGTCATTGAATGTGATTGACAGCTGCGCCAGCCAATAGCTGCACTGCTTTCAATCCATCCACTGCAGCCAATCAACGGCCAGGCTTTGACGGGTGATGGGGGTGATCGCGGGACTTTCGAAGGGTCAGGTAAGTAAAACGGGGGCTCGGGGGGGAGGGGGGGCATCATCATCTGATGTTTTTTTACCTTAATGCATAGAATGCATTAAGGTAAATTTTTTTTTTACCTTTACAACCCCTGTATGGGAATTTTAAAAATGAATACAAAACATCAGCGGCGGAGGCGATCCAGTCCTTTCCCTTGCTGTGCATGAAGGCGAGTGAAGGGAAGATGGCCCCACCCATCTCCATATCACTGCAGGGCAGAAGCGATGTCAAATCGTCACTTCCGCCCATACGCCTTAAAGGGACTAAAATTCAATTTTTTTTATTGCATTTAAGTCCAAATATGAGATTTGAGGTCTTTTGGACCCCAGATCTTATATTTAAGAGGACCTGTCATGTTTGTTTCTATTACAAGGGATGTTGACGTAATTTTAAAGCGTGACATGTTGGGTATCAATTTACTCAGCGTAACATTATCTTTTACAATATAAAAAAAATTGGGCTAACTTTACTGTTCTTATTTATAAATTCAAAAAAGTAATTTTTTTCCTAAAAAAGTGCATTTGTAAGACCGCTACACAAATACGGTGTGACAAAAAGTATTGCAATGACCGCCATTTTATTCTCTAGGGTGTTAGAAAAAAATATATAATGTAATTGTAATTTTCTACCAAAAAAAATTGTTTTTAACTTGTAAACACAGGCTCGGTCCTTATCCACTTCCC